>JAXCGZ010002883.1:0-31459 GCA_037179515.1 Halocaridina rubra | reverse complement strand
GTGTGTGCACATACATACATTCATACGCGCGCACACACACTTTTTCCTGTAAGCACAATTAGGAAAAATGTTCATTTCAGAGTTATTCCAGAGAAAGGGGAGATAAAGAAGATAATGGCAGAAGATCAGGGGATGGGACCTCATTAAGATTGTTATACACAAATGCTGATGGATTAGCTGGTAAGGCAGTAGAATTAAAAGATAGGATTCACAACAGTAAGGCAGATATAGTAGCAATTACAGAGACTAAGTTGTGTGAGGGCATAAACAGTGTCACAGTTTTTCCTAAGGGCTTCAGAATATTAAGGGTTGAAATATCTGAGAGGACTGGTGGAGGGATAGCACTGCTTATAAGTGAAAGGATTCAAGTTGAAGAAATAAACTTGGCTATAGAAAGTGAGTTCAAGGAATTTTTTGTTGCTCGCATAAATACCGGGTCAGAGAGCATTATAATAACTGTTGTATATAACCCACCAAGGAACCAACATAGGCTAGAAGTTTATGAGGAAAGTCATATAGGTACTATTGAAATCATAAACTCAGTTGTTAACATGACACGGAAGAGGAAATGAAGGATTTTGATTATGGGAGATTTTAATCATTAAGAGATAGATTGGATAAATATTGACCCACACAGTGGTGAGGACTCATTCGGGGCAAGATTCCTAGATTGTGTACAAGGGAATTTCCTACACCAACATGTAATGGGACCAACGAAGGCCAGGAGTGGGGATGAGCCATCACTACTTGATCTAGTATTCACAGTTAACGTGTTGGATATTGAAAAAAAAATGAGTATGAACCACCAATTGGAAAGAGTGACCACTGTGTGTTGTAGATGCAGTATATCATTGAAGATATTCTGCCTGAAAGTAGAGTCACTGAGGACATGAAGAGGAACTATCCAAAAGGAGATTACATAAAAATGAATGCCCTTTTTTACAGTTATTGACTGAAGAACCTTATTTTACAACAAATCTGTACAAGAAATGTATGACATCTTTTGTGAGAAATATGGGAAGATAGTAGATTGCTGCATACCTGTCACAAAAGTATGGAATTCATGCCAGAGAGAAATGGTTCGATAATGAGTGTAAAAGAGCTAAGGAGTGGAGAGACAAATGCTGGAAAAGGTATAGGAGGAGAAAAACATAAATGCCTGGCAAACCTACAAAAGAGCAAGAAATGATTACCTAAGTAAAAGGAGAGAGGCAGAGAGAGACTATGAAAGGGACATCACCAGGAAGGTTAAAGAAAATCCCAAGCTTTTCCACAGCTTTATCAGAGGAAAACTGAAGGTAAAAGAACAGGTTTTAAGGCCTAAGAGAGCGGTTGGAAGCATCACTGAGATGGATGAAGAGATCTGCAAAGAATTGAACAAGGAGTTTCAGTCAGTATTACAGTAGAAAGTACCCCACCCCCTCAGATTGTAGAGATAGAAGCTCAAGGGCCGGTATTAGAAAACATTAACCTTTCAGCCACAGAGGTATGCAAAGTGCTGATGGAGTTAGTTGTCCATAAAGTTACAGGTACTGATGATATATCCCCTCATGTACTTAAAAAAATGCACAAACTCAGTATCAAGGGCACTAAGTATCATATTTAAAAAGTCCCTGGAGTCAGGGGAGATTCCAAGGTGCTGGAAACAAGCAAACGTGATACCTATCTTCAAAAAGGGAGGTAGGGATACGGCTCTGAACTATAGACCAGTTTCCTTGACCAGCATAGTTTGCAAAGTTATGGAGAAACTACTAAGGAAACATATCTCTCTTCACTTGCAATCCTTCAACTTTTTGTCAGTGAGACAACATGGCTTCAGAGAAGGTAGATCAACAGTTACAAACTTATTAGAATTTTATCATGAAGTAAGCTGAATCTTACAGGAAAGAGAGGGCTGGGCAGATTCCATATTCCTAGACTTCCAGAAAGCATTTGACATTGTTCCACATGGGAGACTTATTAGGAAGCTGCAAGCAATGGCTAGAATAGGTGGAAATGTCTTGGAATGGATAAAAACTTACTTAGAAGGAAGGGAACAGAGTGTTAGAGTAAGACACTCAGTGTCTGAATGGAGAAGAGTTAAAAGTGGAGTTCCACAGGGTTCAGTTTTAGGGCCACTTTTGTTCCTTGTATATGTAAATGACCTACCAGAGTCTGTAAATTCATTCATGAATATGTTTGCAGATGATGCAAAGATTGTGAAGAAAGTAAGAAACGAGAACAATGGTAGGGAACTTCAGGAAGATGTAAATAGTCTGAATGAGTGGTCAGAAAAGTGACTAATAAAATTCAATACTTCAAAATGTAAGATAATGAGAATACGTACAAGTACAAGAAGGCCCAAGCTTGACTATTCGGTGGCTGGAGTACAACTTCAAGAGACAGAAAATGAGAGAGATCTAGGAGTAAAAATACTGGCAGATTTGTCTCCAGAAATACATATAAATGGCATCGTAAGGGTAACATATGCTTTATTATCAAATGTAAGGGTAGCCTTCAGGCACATGGACAAGGAAATGTTCAGAAATATTTATGTAATCTATGTGAGGCCAAAACTTGAATATGCAGCCCCCTTTTGGAATCCGCACTTGAAAAAGCGCTCAGCTAAGCTTGAAAGAGCTCAGAGAAATGCCATGAAACTGGTGCCAGAAGTATGTAATCTCAGTTATGATGAGAGGCTGAGGGAATTAGACTTACCATCACTTAAAGCCAGAAGATTGAGGGGGGATATGGTGACAGTCTTTAAATTCCTTCATGGTTATGATAGAGTGGATAGGGATCGATATTTTGATATGGCTGGCTCAAGAACTAGAGGTCATAGTTTGAAGCTTGGTAAGAAAACTTCTTTGCAGGATGTAAGGAAGTACTTTTTCAGTGTAAGAGTAGTTGATAATTGGAATTCGCAAAGCGATGAGGTAGTTAATGCTATCTTAATTCATAGTTTTAAGGACAGGTATGATAAGTATCACTAAGTACAAAATGGAACTGATCAGGAGACAGAAAGATACGAACGTTGGGCTCTTTCCAGTAAGCACAATTAGGTAATCACAATTAGGATATCGCACACATGGATTATAGAATTCAGAATATGGATAGAGAAATAAAAGAGAATGAAATACTTAGACAGGTAATAAGATCTTTGGAAGAAGCAAGTATGGCACTAGGGCAAGAGAAAAAGAACTAGAAAAACGAATTCTTTATTTGTTTTTCTAGTTCTTTTCTGGAAGGGTAAAAGAGTGAGCTAGAAACCAGAATGTCTAAACAAGAAGATAACAACACATAGTTGAATGACAACATGACTGAATTAATTGTTAGTTCACTGCTCTCTTCTGAGAGAGACGAGATTGCAGCTTGGTATGTCCAGATAAAGGAAAACATTGAACAGTTTTGGTAAAAGTTTCTGGAGTTGAAAACGGGACATGATGCCATGAAAACTTTTTTTTTGCAGATGCATTATAAGGGAATGTGGCAGCAAAAAACGCTGTGAGGGTGGTGACACTGGAAAACGAACAAACGGCTGACTATAAAGAAACAGTGATAGACAAAATTAAAGATATTGTGATGGAAAGGGCTAAGCCACTTATTAAACAGGCACTTGATAAAGAGAAGACTGTGGTAATCTCAGGCATAAAAGAATCCCATGAGTCAACATGGCAGGGGAGACTTGAACAAAATAAGGCTGGGGTTTTAGACCTGATAAGGAAACTTGGAGTAGTATGTGGTCCGGAGAATATTGTATATATTCAACAAGTTTGTAAATACTCTGGGGGGGGGGGCAAGACCAATGAAAGCAATCTAGAGAGGGGACACATGTAGGGAAATATTGATGAGATAAAAGAGCTATAAGATTTTCAAGAATCGAAACAATGTTCATTAGACCCTGCAGAACACAGAGAGATGGAAAGGATAAATAATTTATTGCAAAAAGCTAGAGGGTTAAATGAGAGAAGAAATGAAAGAGAGAAGATTTTTAAATTTTTATATCAGAGGTCTTACAGCCAAAGGTGAGATAAAAATGATAATGATAGATCAGGGGATGTAGTCTTATTAAGATTACTGTACACAAATGCTAATGAGCTAGCTGGTAAGGCAGTAGAATTAAAAGATAGGATTCGCAACAGTAAGGCAGATATAGTACCGGTCACAGAGACTAAGTTAAGGGTTGAAAGGTCTGAGAAGACTGGTGGAGGGATAGCATTGCTCATAAGAGAAAGATTTCAGGTTGTAGAACTAGACTTTGCTATAAGAAGTGAGTTCAAGGAATTTCATGCTGTTTGCATAAATACTGGGTCTGAGAGCAGTATAATAGCTGTTGTATATAACCCACCAAGGAACCAACTTAGGCTGGATGTTTATGAGGAAAGTCATATAGGTACAACAGATGTCATAAACTCATTTGTTAGCATTGCACGGGAGAGAAAATGCGAGATTTTGATTATGGGAAAATTTAATCATAGAGGGATAGACTGGATAAGTCTTTACCTACACAATAGGGAGGACTCATTCAGGGCAAGATCCCTAGATTGCACACAAGGGAATTTCCTACACCAACATGCATTTGAATTAATGAGGGCCAGGGGTGGGGATGAGCCATCGCTGCTTGATCCAGTTTTCACAGATAACGTGTTGGATATTGAAAAACTTGAGTATGAACCACAAATTGGAAAGAGTGACCACTGTATGTTGTTGATGGAGTATATCATCGAAGATATTCCGCCTAAAAGTAGAGGCACTGAGGACACGAGGAGGAACAATCCGAAAGGAGATTACATGAAAATTAATTAGTTTTTTACAGTTATTGCCTGGAGAACCTTATTTAACAACAAATATGTACAAGAAATGGACAACGTCTTTTGTGAGGAATATGGGCATATATTAGATTGTTGCATACCTTCCACCAAAATAGGAGTTATTCATTCCAGAGAGAAATGGTTCAATAATGAGTGTAAGAGAGCTAAGGAACTGAGAGACAAATGCTGGAAAAGGTATAGGAGAAACAATATAAACACTTAGCAGACTTATAAAACAGCAAAAAATTATTACCTAAGTAAAAGAAGAGAGGCAGAGAGAGACTATGAAAGGGATATCACCAGGAAAGCTAAAGAAAATCCCAAATTTTTCCACAGCTTTATCAGAGAGCATATAGAAGCATCAATGAGACGGATGACAGTATCTGAGAAGAATTGAACAAGGAATTCAGTCAGTGTTTGCAGCAGAAAATACCCCACCCACTCAGATTGCAGAGATAGTAGCTCATGGGCCAGTATTAGAGATCATTATCTTTCCAGCCACAGAGGTATGCAAAGCGTTGATGGAGTTAGATGCCCATAAAGATACAGGTCCTGATGATATATTCCTTTATGTACTTAAGAAATGTGCTAAATGAATATCGGCGGCACTATGTATCATATTTGAAAAGTTGCTGGAATCTGGGGAGATTCCATGATGCTGGAAACAAGCGAACACAGTTCCTATCTTCAAATATGGAGGGAGGAATACAGCTCTAAACAATAAACCTGTTTCCTTGATCAGCATAGTTTGCAAAGTTATGGAGAAACTACTAAGAAATCAAATCTCTCTTCACTTGGAATCCTTAAACTTTTTGACAGTGAGACAAAATGGCTTCAGGGAAGGTAGATTAAAAACTCACTTATCTGAATTTTATGATGATATAAGCCGAATCTTAAAGGAAAGAGATGGCTGGGCAGATTGCATATTCCTAGACTTCTAGAAGACATTTGATATGGTTCCACATAGGAGACTTATTAAGAAGCCGCAAGCAATGGCGAGCATAAGTGGAAATGTTGAATTGGATAAAAACTTACTTAGAAGTAAGGGAACAGAGGGATAGAGTAGACACTCAGTGTCTGAATGGAGAAGGGTTAGTAGTGGAGTTCCACAGGGTTCCTTGTATATGTAAATGACCTACCAGTCTGTAAATTCATTCATAAAAATGTTTTCAGATGATGCAAAAGTTGTGAAGAATGTAAAAGACGAGAACAATGGTAGAGAACTTCAGGAAACTTAAATAGTCTGCATAAGTGGTCAGAAAAGTGGCTAATGAAATTCAATACTTCAAAATGTAAGGTAACGAGAATGGGTACAAGTGCAAGAAGGCCAAGCTTGACTACTCGGTGGCTGGAGTACAACTTCAAGAGACAGAAAATGAGAGAGATCTATGAGTAAAAATACTGGCCGATTTGTCTCCAAAAATGCATATAAACGGCATAGTTAGGGCAGCATATGCTTTCCTAGCAAATGTAAGGGTAGCCTTCAGGCACATGGACAAGGAAATGCTCAGAAATATTTATGTAACCTATGTGAGGCCAAAACGTGAATATGCATCCCCCTTTTGGAATCCGCACTTGAAAAAGCACGTAGCTAATCTCGAAAAAGTTCAAAGACATGCCATGAAACTGGTGCCAGAAATACGCAATCTCAGTTATGATGAGAGGCTGAGGGAATTAGATTTACCATCACTCGAAGCTAGAAGATTGAGGGGGATATGGTGACAGTCTATAAAGTCCTTCATGATTATGATAGAGTGGATAGGGATCGATATTTTGATATGGCAGGCTCTAGAACTAGAGGTCATAGTTTGAAGCTTTGTAAGAAAACTTCTTTGCAGGATGTTGGGAGGTACTTTTTTAGTGTAAGAGTAGTTGATAATTGGAACTGGCTAAGCGAGGAGGTAGTTAATGCTAACACAATCCATAGTTTTATGGCCAGGTATGATAAGTATCACTAAGTACAAAATGGAACTGATCAGGAGACGGTAAGATACGAGCTTTGGGCTCTTTCCCAAAGCACAATTAGGTAATCACAATTAGGATATCACACACACACACACACACACACACACACACACACACACACACACACACACACACACACACACACACACACACACACACACACACAAATGAAAGACGTTGTGATGGAAAGGGCAAACCCACTCATTAGACAGGCACTTGATAAGGAGAAGACAGTGGTAATCTCAGGCATAAGCGAGTCCCAGGAGCCAACATGGCAGGGGAGACTTGAGGAAAATAAAGCTAGGGTTGTAGACCTGATAAGAAAGCTTGGAGTAGTATGTGGTCCTGAGGATATTGTAAACATACACCAACTAGGTAAATATTCGAGGGAAGGAAAGCCGAGACCAACAAAAGTAACCTTTGAGAGAGGGGAATCATGTAGGGATATATTGTTGAGAAAAAAAAGTCTAAATGACCTTCAAGAATTCAAAGAAGTGTTCATTAGACGATACAGAACACAGGAAGAGATGGGAAAGATCAAAAACTTGTTGCAAGAGGCAAGAAGGTTAAATGATGAAAGAAATGAAGAAGAGAAGAAAAATTTTCATTACAGAGTTCTTCCAGACAAAGGGGAGATAAAGAAGATAATGACAGAAGATCAGGGGATGGGCCTCATTAAGATTGTTATACACAAATGCTGATGGATTAGCTGGTAAGGCAGTAGAATTAAAAGATAGGATTCACAACAGTAAGGCAGATATAGTAGCAATTACAGAAACTAAGTTGAGTGAGGACATAAACAGTGTCACAGTTTTTCCTAAGGGCTTCAGAATACTAAGGGTTGAAAGATGTGAGAGGACTGGTGGAGGGATAGCACTGCTCATAAGTGAAAGGATTCAAGTCGAAGAAATAAACTTGGCTATAGAAAGTCAGTTCAAGGAATTTCTTGTTGCTCGCATAAATACTGGGTCAGAGAGCATTATAATAACTGTTGTGTATAACCCACCAAGGAACCAAAATAGGCTTGAAGTTTATGAGGAAAGTCATATAGGTACTATTGAAGTCATAAACTCAGTTGTTAACATGGCACGGGAGAAAAAATGTAGGATTTTGATTATGGGAGACTTTAATCATAAAGAGATAGATTGGATAAATCTTGACCCACACAGTGGTGAGGACTCATTCGGGGCAAGATTCCTAGATTGCGTACAAGGGAATTTCCTACACCAACATGTAATGGAACCAACAAGGGCCAGGGGTGGGGATGAGCCATCACTACTTGATCTAGTGTTCACAGATAATGTGTTGGATATTGAAAAAAATTGAGTATGAACCACCAATTGGAAAGAGTGACCACTGGGTGTTGTTGATGGAGTATATCATTGAAGATATTCTTCCTGAGAGTAGAGGCACTGAGGACATGAGGAGGAACTATCCGAAAGGAGATTACATCAAAATAAATGAGCTTTTTGCAGTTATTGACTGGAGAACCTTATTTTACAACAAATCTGTACAAGAAATGTATGACATCTTTTGTGAGAAATATGGGAAGATAGTAGATTGCTGCATACCTGTCACCAAAGTAGGTGTAATTCATGCCAGAGAGAAATGGTTCGATAATGGGTGTAAAAGAGCTAAGGAGTGGAGAGACAAATGCTGGAAAAGGTATAGGAGGAGAAAAAACATAAATGCCTGGCAAACCTACAAAAGAGCAAGAAATGACTGCCTAAGTAAAAGGAGAGAGGCAGAGAGAGACTATGAGAGGGACATCACCAGGAAGGCTAAAGAAAATCCCAAGCTTTTCCACAGCTTTATCAGAGGAAAACTGAAGGTAAAAGAACAGGTTTTAAGGCTAAAGAGAGCGGATGGAAGCATCACTGAGACGGATGAAGAGATCTGCAAAGAATTGAACAAGGAGTTTCAGTCAGTATTTACAGTAGAAAATACCCCACCCCCTCAGATTGCAGTGATAGAAGCTCAAGGGCCGGTATTAGAGAACATCAACCTTACAGCCACAGAGGTATGCAAAGCGCTGATGGATTTAGATGTTCATAAAGCTACAGGTCCTGATGACATATCCCCTCATGTGCTTAAAAAATGCACAAACACAATATCAGTGGCACTAAGTATCATATTTAAGGAGTCACTGGAGTCGGGGGAGATTCCAAGATGCTGGGAACAAGCAAATGTGATACCTATCTTCAAAAAGGGAAGGAGGGATACGGCTCTGAACTATAGACCAGTTTCCTTGACCAGCATAGTTTGCAAAGTTATGGAGAAACTACTAAGGAAACATATCTCTCTTCACTTGGAATCCTTCAACTTTTTGTCAGTGAGGCAACATGGCTTCAGAGAAGGTAGATCAACAGTAACAAACTTATTAGAATTTTATGATGAGGTAAGCCAAATCTTACAGGAAAGAGAGGGCTGGGCAGATTGCATATTCCTAGACTTCCAGAAAGCGTTTGACACTGTTCCACATGGGAGACTTATTAGGAAGCTGCAATCAATGGCTAGAATAGGTGGAAATATTTTGGAATGGATAAAAACTTACTTAGAAGGAAGGGAACAGAGGGTTAGAGTAAGACACTCAGTGTCTGAATGGAGAAGAGTTAGTAGTGGAGTTCCACAGGGTTCAGTTTTAGGGCCACTTTTGTTCCTTGTATATGTAAATGACCTACCAGAGTCTGTAAATTCATTCATGAATATGTTTGCAGATGATGCAAAGATTGTGAAGAAAGTAAAAAACGAGAACAATGGTAGAGAACTTCAGGAGGATCTAAATAATCTGCATGAGTGGTCAGAAAAGTGGCTAATGAAATTCAATACTTCACAATGTAAGGTAATGAGAATGGGTACAAGTGCAAGAAGGCCCAAGCTTGACTACTCGGTGGCTGGAGTACAACTTCAAGAGACAGAAAATGAGAGAGATCTAGGAGTAAACATACTGGCAGATTTGTCTCCAGAAATACATATAAATGGCGTAGTAAGGGCAGCATATGCATTCTTATCAAATGTAAGGGTAGCCTTTAGGCACATGGACAAGGAAATGTTCAGAAATATTTATGTAACCTATGTGAGGCCAAAACTCGAATATGCAGCCCCCTTTTGGAATCCGCACTTGAAAAAGCACATAGCTAAGCTTGAAAAAGTTCAAAGACATGCCACGAAACTGGTGCCAGAAATACGCAATCTCAGTTATGATGAGAGGCTGAGGGAATTAGACTTACCATCACTCGAAGCTAGAAGAGTGAGGGGGGGATATGGTGGCAGTCTTTAAATTCCTTCATGGTTATGATAGAGTGGATAGGGATCGATATTTTGATATGGCTGGCTCTAGAACTAGAGGTCATAGTTTGAAGCTTGGTAAGAAAACTTGTTTGCAGGATGTAAGGAAATACTTTTTTCAGTGTAAGAGTAGTTGATAATTGGAATTGGCTAAGCGAGGAGGTAGTTAATGCTATCTCAATGCATAGTTTTAAGGACAGGTATGATAAGTATGACTAAGTCTAAAATGGAACCGATCAGGAGACGGGAAGATACGAGCTTTGGGCTCTTTCCCGTAAACACAATTAGGTAATCACATGCACACACAAACACAGCACATAGCTAAGCTTGAAAAAGTTCAAAGACATGCCACGAAACTGGTGCCAGAAATACGCAATCTCAGTTATGATGAGAGGCTGAGGGAATTAGACTTACCATCACTCGAAGCTAGAAGAGTGAGGGGGGATATGGTGACAGTCTTTAAATTCCTTCATGGTAATGATAGAGTGGATAGAAATCGATATTTTGATATGGCTGGCTCTAGAACTGGAGGTCATAGTTTGAAGCTTGGTAAGAAAACTTCTTTGCAGGATGTAAGGAAATACTTTTTCAGTGTAAGAGTAGTTGATAATTGGAATTGGCTAAGTGAGGAGGTAGTTAATGCTATCTCAATGCATAGTTTTAAGGACAGGTATGATAAGTATGACTAAGTATAAAATGGAACCGATCAGGAGACGGGAAGATACGAGCTTTGGGCTCTTTCCCGTAAACACAATTAGGTAATCACAATTAGGTAATCACACGCACACACAAACACAGCACATAGCTAAGCTTGAAAAAGTTCAAAGACATGCCACGAAACTGGTGCCAAAAATACGGAATCTCAGTTATGATGAGAGGCTGAGGGAATTAGACTTACCATCACTCGAAGCTAGAAGAGTGAGGGGGGATATGGTGACAGTCTTTAAATTCCTTCATGGTTATGATGGAGTGGATAGGAATCGATATTTTGATATGGCTGGCTCTAGAACTAGAGGTCATAGTTTGAAGCTTGGTAAGAAAACTTCTTTGCAGGATGTAAGGAAATACTTTTTCCAGTGTAAGAGTAGTTGATAATTGGAATTGGCTAAGCGAGGAGGTAGTTAATGCTATCTCAATGCATAGTTTTAAGGACAGGTATGATAAGTATGACTAAGTCTAAAATGGAACCGATCAGGAGACGGGAAGATACGAGCTTTGGGCTCTTTCCCGTAAGCACAATTAGGTAATCACACGCACACACAAACACAGCACATAGCTAAGCTTGAAAAAGTTCAAAGACATGCCACGAAACTGGTGCCAGAAATACGCAATCTCAGTTATGATGAGAGGCTGAGGGAATTAGACTTACCATCACTCGAAGCTAGAAGAGTGAGGGGGGATATGGTGACAGTCTTTAAATTCCTTCATGGTTATGATAGAGTGGATAGAAATCGATATTTTGATATGGCTGGCTCTAGAACTGGAGGTCATAGTTTGAAGCTTGGTAAGAAAACTTCTTTGCAGGATGTAAGGAAATACTTTTTCAGTGTAAGAGTAGTTGATAATTGGAATTGGCTAAGTGAGGAGGTAGTTAATGCTATCTCAATGCATAGTTTTAAGGACAGGTATGATAAGTATGACTAAGTCTAAAATGGAACCGATCAGGAGACGGGAAGATACGAGCTTTGGGCTCTTTCCCGTAAACACAATTAGGTAATCACAATTAGGTAATCACACGCACACACAAACACAGCACATAGCTAAGCTTGAAAAAGTTCAAAGACATGCCACGAAACTGGTGCCAAAAATACGGAATCTCAGTTATGATGAGAGGCTGAGGGAATTAGACTTACCATCACTCGAAGCTAGAAGAGTGAGGGGGGATATGGTGACAGTCTTTAAATTCCTTCATGGTTGATAGAGTGGATAGGAATCGATATTTTGATATGGCTGGCTCTAGAACTAGAGGTCATAGTTTGAAGCTTGGTAAGAAAACTTCTTTGCAGGATGTAAGGAAATACTTTTTCCAGTGTAAGAGTAGTTGATAATTGGAATTGGCTAAGCGAGGAGGTAGTTAATGCTATCTCAATGCATAGTTTTAAGGACAGGTATGATAAGTATGACTAAGTCTAAAATGGAACCGATCAGGAGACGGGAAGATACGAGCTTTGGGCTCTTTCCCGTAAACACAATTAGGTAATCACACGCACACACAAACACAGCACATAGCTAAGCTTGAAAAAGTTCAAAGACATGCCACGAAACTGGTGCCAGAAATACGCAATCTCAGTTATGATGAGAGGCTGAGGGAATTAGACTTACCATCACTCGAAGCTAGAAGAGTGAGGGGGGATATGGTGACAGTCATTAAATTCCTTCATGGTTATGATAGAGTGGATAGAAATCGATATTTTGATATGGCTGGCTCTAGAACTGGAGGTCATAGTTTGAAGCTTGGTAAGAAAACTTCTTTGCAGGATGTAAGGAAATACTTTTTCAGTGTAAGAGTAGTTGATAATTGGAATTGGCTAAGTGAGGAGGTAGTTAATGCTATCTCAATGCATAGTTTTAAGGACAGGTATGATAAGTATGACTAAGTCTAAAATGGAACCGATCAGGAGACGGGAAGATACGAGCTTTGGGCTCTTTCCCGTAAACACAATTAGGTAATCACAATTAGGTAATCACACGCACACACAAACACAGCACATAGCTAAGCTTGAAAAAGTTCAAAGACATGCCACGAAGCTGGTGCCAAAAATACGGAATCTCAGTTATGATGAGAGGCTGAGGGAATTAGACTTACCATCACTCGAAGCTAGAAGAGTGAGGGGGGATATGGTGACAGTCTTTAAATTCCTTCATGGTTATGATAGAGTGGATAGGAATCGATATATTGATATGGCTGGCTCTAGAACTAGAGGTCATAGTTTGAAGCTTGGTAAGAAAACTTCTTTGCAGGATGTAAGGAAATACTTTTTCCAGTGTAAGAGTAGTTGATAATTGGAATTGGCTAAGCGAGGAGGTAGTTAATGCTATCTCAATGCATAGTTTTAAGGACAGGTATGATAAGTATGACTAAGTCTAAAATGGAACCGATCAGGAGACGGGAAGATACGAGCTTTGGGCTCTTTCCCGTAAACACAATTAGGTAATCACACGCACACATAAACACAGCACATAGCTAAGCTTGAAAAAGTTCAAAGACATGCCACGAAACTGGTGCCAGAAATACGCAATCTCAGTTATGATGAGAGGCTGAGGGAATTAGACTTACCATCACTCGAAGCTAGAAGAGTGAGGGGGGATATGGTGACAGTCATTAAATTCCTTCATGGTTATGATAGAGTGGATAGAAATCGATATTTTGATATGGCTGGCTCTAGAACTGGAGGTCATAGTTTGAAGCTTGGTAAGAAAACTTCTTTGCAGGATGTAAGGAAATACTTTTTCAGTGTAAGAGTAGTTGATAATTGGAATTGGCTAAGTGAGGAGGTAGTTAATGCTATCTCAATGCATAGTTTTAAGGACAGGTATGATAAGTATGACTAAGTCTAAAATGGAACCGATCAGGAGACGGGAAGATACGAGCTTTGGGCTCTTTCCCGTAAACACAATTAGGTAATCACAATTAGGTAATCACACGCACACACAAACACAGCACATAGCTAAGCTTGAAAAAGTTCAAAGACATGCCACGAAACTGGTGCCAAAAATACGGAATCTCAGTTATGATGAGAGGCTGAGGGAATTAGACTTACCATCACTCGAAGCTAGAAGAGTGAGGGGGGATATGGTGACAGTCTTTAAATTCCTTCATGGTTATGATAGAGTGGATAGGAATCGATATATTGATATGGCTGGCTCTAGAACTAGAGGTCATAGTTTGAAGCTTGGTAAGAAAACTTCTTTGCAGGATGTAAGGAAATACTTTTTCCAGTGTAAGAGTAGTTGATAATTGGAATTGGCTAAGCGAGGAGGTAGTTAATGCTATCTCAATGCATAGTTTTAAGGACAGGTATGATAAGTATGACTAAGTCTAAAATGGAACCGATCAGGAGACGGGAAGATACGAGCTTTGGGCTCTTTCCCGTAAACACAATTAGGTAATCACACGCACACACAAACACAGCACATAGCTAAGCTTGAAAAAGTTCAAAGACATGCCACGAAACTGGTGCCAGAAATACGCAATCTCAGTTATGATGAGAGGCTGAGGGAATTAGACTTACCATCACTCGAAGCTAGAAGAGTGAGGGGGGATATGGTGACAGTCATTAAATTCCTTCATGGTTATGATAGAGTGGATAGAAATCGATATTTTGATATGGCTGGCTCTAGAACTGGAGGTCATAGTTTGAAGCTTGGTAAGAAAACTTCTTTGCAGGATGTAAGGAAATACTTTTTCAGTGTAAGAGTAGTTGATAATTGGAATTGGCTAAGTGAGGAGGTAGTTAATGCTATCTCAATGCATAGTTTTAAGGACAGGTATGATAAGTATGACTAAGTCTAAAATGGAACCGATCAGGAGACGGGAAGATACGAGCTTTGGGCTCTTTCCCGTAAACACAATTAGGTAATCACAATTAGGTAATCACACGCACACACAAACACAGCACATAGCTAAGCTTGAAAAAGTTCAAAGACATGCCACGAAACTGGTGCCAAAAATACGGAATCTCAGTTATGATGAGAGGCTGAGGGAATTAGACTTACCATCACTCGAAGCTAGAAGAGTGAGGGGGGATATGGTGACAGTCTTTAAATTCCTTCATGGTTATGATAGAGTGGATAGGAATCGATATATTGATATGGCTGGCTCTAGAACTAGAGGTCATAGTTTGAAGCTTGGTAAGAAAACTTCTTTGCAGGATGTAAGGAAATACTTTTTCCAGTGTAAGAGTAGTTGATAATTGGAATTGGCTAAGCGAGGAGGTAGTTAATGCTATCTCAATGCATAGTTTTAAGGACAGGTATGATAAGTATGACTAAGTCTAAAATGGAACCGATCAGGAGACGGGAAGATACGAGCTTTGGGCTCTTTCCCGTAAACACAATTAGGTAATCACACACACACAATATATATATATATATATATATATATATATATATATATATATATATATATATATATATATATATTATCAAATAAGCACATTACATATGTGAAAACATGAATTATTTTTTTTTTTACCCCGACCGGGACTCGAACCTAGGACTTATGATTACTAAGTCAAGGCGCTACCACTACACCACAGAAGGTTAAAAGGAATCCAACCTTATAGCTTATATCTGCTATACTTAGGAATGAACGCATTCTAACTGAATGCCACTATGTTCATATTACAGATTCCCCAACCTCATTCGTGGCTTCATTTTAGCATTTAATTCAAATCCCAATCTCATTCGGGCCATGAAATTATCAAATAAGCACATTACATATGTGAAAACATGAATCATTTTTTTTTACCCCGACCGGGACTCGAACCTAGGACTTATGATTACTAAGTCAAGGCGCTACCACTACACCACAGAAGGTTAAAAGGAATCCAACCTTATAGCTTATATCTGCTATACTTAGGAATGAACGCATTCTAACTGAATGCCACTATGTTCATATTACAGATTCCCCAACCTCACTCGTGGCTTCATTTTAGCATTTAATTCAAATCCCAATCTCATTCGGGCCATGAAATTATCAAATAAGCACATTACATATGTGAAAACATGAATCATTTTTTTTTTACCCCGACCGGGACTCGAACCTAGGACTTATGATTACTAAGTCAAGGCGCTACCACTACACCACAGAAGGTTAAAAGGAATCCAACCTTATAGCTTATATCTGCTATACTTAGAAAAAAAAAATGATTCATGTTTTCACATATGCAATGTGCTTATTTGATAATTTCATGGCCCGAATGAGATTGGGATTTGAATTAAATGCTAAAATGAAGCCACGAGTGAGGTTGGGGAATCTGTAATATGAACATAGTGGCATTCAGTTAGAATGCGTTCATTCCTAAGTATAGCAGATATAAGCTATAAGGTTGGATTCCTTTTAACCTTCTGTGGTGTAGTGGTAGCGCCTTGACATAGTAATCATAAGTCCTAGGTTCGAGTCCCGGTCGGGGTAAAAAAATGATTCATATATATATATATATATATATATATATATATATATATATATATATATATATATATATATATATATATATATATATATATATGTGGCACAGCAACTATGTGTCTTAGATTACTGCGCCAAGGGGCTATATACTACACCACTGAAGGTCTAAAAGAGAAACAAACCTTACAGCTTAACTACTATACTAGAAAGAAACGCATTCTATCTGAATGCATTATTGTTCATATTACAGTTTTTCCTAACCTCGCTCGTGTCTACTCTTTTCGCATTTAATTCGATTCTCAGTTATATAGGCATTAATAATAATCAGACAATCACATTACCATATGTGAAAACATGAATCTGTGGTGCAGTGGATTGTGCCTTGGCACAGTAATTATGTGTCTTTGTTTCAAGTCCCGGTCAGGGATAAATATGATACATTCATGTTTTCACATATGATAATGTGTTTATTTGATTATTAATTATGCCCATATAGCTGAAATTCGAATTAATTTCGAAAAAGGAAGCCATGAGTGACGTTAGGAGAAACTGTAATATGAACAAAAGGCATTCAGATAGAATGCGTTCATTCCTAGTATTGCAGTTAAGCTGTTAGGTTTGTTTCTCTTTTAGACCTTCACTGATATAGTGGATCATGCCTTGGCACAGTAATTATGTGTCTTAGGTTCGTGTCCCAGTCAGGGGTTTTATATATATATATATATATATATATATATATATATATATATATATATATATATATATATATATATATATATATATATATATATATATATATATATATATATATATATATATATATATATATATATATATATATATATATATATATATATATATATATATATATATATATATATATATATATATATATATATATATATATATATGCGCGCACATAAACTTGATGAAAAGTGCCAGGTATAGTGCAATAACTTTAAATAATATCCAGGACTTTCGTTTACATTCAGAAATTCTTTAAAACTATTGACAGATATTTCTGAACTAAACTGTCGAGAAACGCCGATGCAGAGGAAGTTACTCCTCTGGTTCTAGAAGTAGAAGCTTCGTAAGTAAGCTTCTCTGCATGATGTAAGAAAGTACATTTTTAGTGTAAGAGTAGTTGATAATATACCGTGGCTCAGAGGCGTCAGGTCGAGGTTCGCGCCCCGTCACGGTCTGAGGTTAGCAAGGGCATGCGCTCAGGGTAAGGATTGCATCTGCCAAAACAAGCCCTTCGCAAGAAGGCAACCGCCCTAGCCCTTGGCAGAAAAGGGAGTCCGTGACGTATAACCGGAACAAAGTAGTTGATAACTGGAATTGGCTAAGCGAGGAGGTAGTTAATGCTAACTCAATTCATAGTTTTAAAGACAAATATGATAAGTATTACTAAGTACAAAAATGGAACCGACCAGGCGACGAAAAATTACGAGCGTTAGGCTCTTTCCCGTAAACACAATTAGGTCATTACTCACGCTAACAAAAACAATAAATGTTTCACTTGGGCACAGAAAGTATGTTCTCTTCACCGAGCTGAAGAATTAGACACTGAATAGTGTAGAGCTGAGCACACAGTAAAATAAAAGACTATTATTAGTTAGATCGACAGAGAGAAGGAAATATCAATCAGGTGTTTGGCAAAAACACTTGCTTTCTTCTCTCATAGTTCTACACGTTATCTGCTCCAAGGCCACGCTCACCATGTTAACTGGGGTGGTAGATAGGGCTTTGGTATCCTCTGAGAAAAGAATAATTACTTAAAAAGAATAAAGATCACGCATTTGAATAAGTTATAAGTTGTTAGAAGTGAACCCTAACGGTCGGGCTGCATAGAAATATAATTGGTAAGTCCGTCCATGATTGCATGAATGGGGACAATTTCTTAGAAGAAATTGGATTCGGTTTTACGTCACGAACTCCCTTTTCTACTAAAGGCTAGGACGGTTGCCTTCTTACGAAGGACTTGTTTTGGCAGATGTAATCGTTACCCTGGTGTATGCCCTTACTAACCTCAGTCCGTGACGGGGCGCGAACCTCGACCTGCCACCTCAGAGTCGCAGACGCTACCATTTTGCCACGGAGACTACAATAGCCTTTTTTTTTATGATTGCGACACCAGAACGGGCAAAAAAAAAAAAAAATAATAATAATAATAATATATATATATATATATATATATATATATATATATATATATATATATATATATATATATATATATATATATATATATATATATATATATATATATATATATATATATATATATATATATATATATATATATATATATATATATATATATATATATATATATATATATATATATATATATATAAAATAAAACAGCCGTCATCGGGCCTTGGCACGAAGAATACATAAAGTAAAGAGAAACAGAGATGAAGAGTGTAATGGCTTGTCAGATGTGAAGGGATAATAAAAGAAATGATGAATATCCAAGAATATTCAGTGTACCTGTAGGCATAGCAAAAGAACCGTAACTGAAGGAAGACTTAACATCGAACTGTCCTGGACAGACCTATTTAAGTTCAAAAAACCTTCAGCTGTAGTATCGCAACGGGCGGCTGGTGCCATGAGCCAACCTACTACATGATTAGAAGAGATGCGAAGTTGAATTCCAGATTGTACTGGAAAAAGAGTAGATTTCATCTTCCGTGCACAGGACACTTTATCCGCGTTACCTAATTTTACTTACCTAATTTGTGCTGAGAGGACATAGCCTCATGCTCGTAGCTCCCCGTCTTCTTTGTTTCTCTTTTTGCTGTCCTTACTTGTTATATCTTTCCTTAAAACTCCTGATGCATTTAACTTTTATAGTTTTTCTTTGTTTAACGAATTTCAGTTATCAGCTACTTCCTTGTACCTTGCAAAGAAATTTTCTCACTGGGCTTTAAACTTTTTTTTCCATTTGCACCTAAATATTATTGATTTATTACTGTTATTTGCCGTTTTATGTCTCTAACAATTGCCATTCGACTGGGAATGGACAAAGACAGGTGCAAAAGTATATATTGTAGATGACATTTCTGAGTGTTACATATTCAAAACTTGTGTGTAATCGTGTTAAAATACCTTTTCCGATTACCTTTCTATAGCTATAATTACCTACAATTCTTTCTAATATATATATATATATATATATATATATATATATATATATATATATATATATATATATATATATATATATATATATATATATATATATATATATATCCTTTAGGATAGTAGGTTGGCCATGGCACCAGTCGCCCGTTGAAAGACTACGACTGAAGGTATTAGGATGCAACTAGGACTGGTCCAGACAGTTCCAGGTTGAGTCTTCCTTCAGGACGGTTCTTTCCTCACGCCTACATCTACACTGAATATTCTGGCATATTCATTACATATCTCTTGCTATTCCATTACATTTGACAAGTCACAACATTCTGCACATCTGTCTCTTTTACTTTCCTTTTCTTCACATTTTGTCATTATCTATGGAAGGTTCACAACTAATGGCCCCCAGTACCCGGCATAGTGGGGTGCGAAGAATCTCCGGGGATCGTGTTGACTCCACCATTGGCTTGAGGGCAGACACGCCTGGTGGTAGTAATGGTTCTGCTCTTAACCTTGCACCTCCCAATAGATCTGCTTCTTTCACTCTTCACTATTCAAACATTCGTGGGTTGAACTCTAATCTTTCGTCTGTGGAACAGCACTTGGGCACTTTCCTCCCTAACCTCCTCCTCCTATCTGAAACCCAGTTGTCTACACATGCTTCCACTGACCCTTTCCAAATCTCCCACTATAATTTGTATACTCGTTTTCGTTCCAAAGGTGGGGTCTGTGCTTACTGCAACATTAACACTCCTACTGTGAGGCTCATGGACCTTGAATCTCCTGACTTTGATGTTCTCTGGCTAAAAGTCTATCTCTCCACTACCACTATCATCCTTTGCTTCTGCTACTGTTCTCCAAACTCCACCGAGTTTGTGTCTTTCTTTGAATATCTCTCCTCGTGCCATGAGTCCTTGCTATCTTCTCACCCACATGCCGAAGTTCTCTACATTGGAGACTTCAATGTACACCACAGTGAGTGGCTTCATTCTTCTCACACTGATGTGGGAGGAAGTGAGGCTCTTGCTTTCTCTATTACTCACGATCTAGAGCAAATTATCAAACATCCTACTCGTGTTCCTGATCGTCACGAACATGCTGCAAACACTCTTGACCTATTTTTTACTTCTAACCCTTCAAACTACTCTTATTCTGTGCTTTCCCCTCTTGGTAAATCTGACCACTCCATGATATCTGTCTCTTCCATTTTCGCTCCCCCACCACCAATCCCTCCTACTCATCGCTGCCTTTGGCACTTCGAGCGAACCCAATATGAAAATTTGCGTAACTTTCTCTTTGACTTTCCATGGGATGACCACTGCTTTCGGTCCCGCAACCCTGATCGGGTAGCTGTAAAAGTTGCCGAGATCATGACCGCAGGAATGGAGGCGTACATCCCCTCTTCTGCAAAATCCTTGGTTTGACCGTGCCTGCTCCATGGCTATTCAGGCTAGGAATCAGGCTCACCGATCTTACCAAGCCTCTCCTTCCGATTTAACTCGCTCTGCTTTTATTATAGCTAGGAATCACTGTACAGCTCAGATTCGAAGGTCTAAGGCTTCCTTTATAAGAAGGAAAGTTGATGACCTTAACTCCTCTCCCACTGACAAATGCTTCTGGTCCTTAGCCAAAAACCTCTCCAAAAACTTCTGTAACTCAAGCTTTCCCCCTCTCATTCGTTCTGATGGTTCTATAGCTTGCTCTCCCACTGACAAAGCCACTCTCTTTGGCTCTCATTTTTCTGCCAACTCTTCTATCAACGATTCCAGCGCACCTGTTCCTCAGTCTTTTCCCCTCTCTAACCCTATGCCCTCCCTTATCCTTTCTTCACGCAAAGTTCATAAGGTTCTTCGCTCACTAAAGACAAACAAGGCATCTGGTCCCGATGGTATCCCTGCAAGGTTCCTTAAGGAGTTTGCAGATGAACTGGCTCCCGTGCTTTGCCGTCTTTTTTGCCTCATTCTGTCAACCAGTATCTATCCTTCATCTTGGAAGCATGCTCTAGTTCAACCTGTTCCTAAGAAGGGTGACCGCTCTATTCCTTCTAACTACCGACCTATTGCTCTAACCTCCTCTATTGCTAAAGTTTTTGAAACTTTGCTCAATGCTCACTTCTTGAAACGCCTTGAATCTAACTCACTTATCTCCGATCACCAGTACGGCTTCCGCAAGGCAAGATCCACTGGTGATCTCCTGTCCTATCTTACTCATGTATGGTCATCTTCTCTGAGGAACTATGGGGAATCCTTTGTCGTCGCCCTTGATATCTCTAAGGCTTTTGACAGAGTCTGGCACAAGGCTCTGTTGGCCAAGCTCCCTGCCTATGGCTTTACCCCTTCTTTCTGTTCTCTGATTTCCAGTTTTCTTACTGACCGTTCTATATCTGTAGTTGTTGATGGCGCGACATCTAGCCCTTTCTCTGTTTCCAGTGGTGTTCCACAGGGCTCTGTTCTTTCACCTACTCTCTTCCTTCTCTTCATCAATGATCTTCTACAATCCCCATCTTCCTCTCTTCTTCATGCCTTTGCCAATGATTCTACCCTTCTATCTCCGATTTGCAGAGAGTATCTGAATGGGGCACTCAAAATTTAGTTAAATTCAATGCCTCCAAGACACAGTTTCTGGCTATCTCTTTATCTTCTTCTCCTCCTGATAACCCTATTGTCTTCGAAACTAATGAAATTTACCCTCTTAACTCTATCAATATATTAGGAATCCATATAGCCTCTAACTTGTCTTGGAGGAATCACATAATCCAAATTTCTAAATCTTCATCCAAAAAATTGGGGGTTTTGTTTCGTTTTCGTTATTACTTTTCCTCATTGCAGTTACTTAAAATTTACAAAGGTCTTATCCACCCCTGCTTAGAATACTGCTCACACATCTGGGGTGCTTCTTCCTTTACTTATCTTCTCGATAGGGTTGAATCTAAGGCAGTCAGACTCATTAATGATCCTTCTCTTACTTCTAACCTGGATTCTCTCTCTCTTCGACATAAAGTATCTTCCCTTTCGCTTTTCTATTGCTACTACTTCCATCGCTGCTCTGATGAGTTGGCGAGTTGCATCCCTCCTCCACTGCCGAGGCCGCGTAACACTCGCCAAGCGGCCTCATCTCATAGGTACTGTGTGGAGATTTGTAGCTCGCGGATTGGTCGGTGCAGCGACTGCTTCTTCCCATCTACCTCCAGACTCTGGAACTCTCTTCCTTCTTCTGTCTTTCCTAATTCTTATGACCTTTCATCCTTCAAAAAGCAGATCTATCGTCATCTCAGAGCCTAGTCCTCCATATCTCTGGGTCCTCTCTACTTTGACTGTTTTTTCTGTCTGTCGTTTTCCTTTGTGTGACATTACCTCATCTCTGCCTTGCACTTAACCTTTTTCTTTTCCTTCGTCTTGGTATTTTCTTGTGCCCGGCCTTTATTGATGAGGGCAGTTTCTGCCTGTCCTGATGTCACACTCTTTAAAAAAAAAAAAAAAAAAAAATATATATATATATATATATATATATATATATATATATATATATATATATATATATATATATATATATATATATATATATATATATATATATATATATATATATATATATATATATATATATATATATATATATATTAATTATTTTATTTATTTATATTTTGGGGGATAAAGGCCATAATATCGAGATTCCCTCATCCTATTTATATTTTCCTTTTTCTTCACGTCACTTATCTCTTTCCTTAAAACTGTTACCATTCAAAGTACCGATAATGTTGTTTATTAAATGTATTACAAGCATACACACACACAAACACACACACACACACACACACACACACACACCGCGCGTTCAGTGACACACGGAATTGCTCCTCTTAAATTTTTAACTGTTTCGAGTGACTAAGTGCTTAGTGGAAAACTTTACCATAATTTCCATAAATCTGAAATCATGCAGAGTATTGTGAGTACAAAAACTAATATTTGTTGTAAGACGAGACTGTTCATATTAAAGGAAAAAAATTGAGAACTTTTTCGTGAGGAAGAGAGAGAAGCTGCCGTCCAGTTCTGCCTTGAGGGAAATCTAGAAGAGTTGCCAGAGGTGGAGCCATCACACCACATTACCTAATTTTTTGTGTAAACTGGGGAAAGCTCTTAAGCCGTTTTACCTGATCCTGTGGTTCTATATATTGTTAAAATCAGTATCCTTCCCATTTATATTAACTAGTTAGTTAGTTTGATACACGAAAAAATTGAATAATAAAAGAAAAAAAAATTACCAAATACCCACCTGTCAACAGTACTGAGTTAAGTTGCCAAGTAGTACAGCAGTCTTATTTTCTTCATTTTTTTTTTTTTTGCTTTTCTTTTAGCTTTCTCTTTTACTATTTTGTTATATTTTATATATATTGGGTTAAATGTAAAGTCTAAATCCCGTGATAACATATCTTGGTTAGCAAGTCAGTTTATCAGTTAGGAAGAATATATAACAGAAACAGGTGGGTGCCACCTCGAACACAAATTCGAATTTTCCTTCAGGTTTGACTTTTGTTTTTCTTTTTCTTTTTTATACTTAAATTACCATGGTCAAGTTTTTAAGTTAAGATGTGTGTTACCAGAAAGGAGACAAACTGAGTCACTAAATAGCACTTATATGGAGATATAAAAATTCTGTGTGAAGGTATATTAGAAGTTTTTTTTTTTTTTTTTTTTTTTTTCTGTGAGAGGGAGAACATAAAAATGAAGCCATCTCTGTCCCAAACCTCTCCCACCTATGGGTCGGGAGAAGGGGTAGTCATCAGAGGACTTAAACAGAGAATCAAGAAGTTAGAGGAAATGGTTATAAGCCTTGATGATAAAATTCGGAATATGGATGGAGAAATGAAAGAGAATGAAACACTCAGAGAACAAATAAGATCTTTGGAGGAAGCAAATAAAGCACAAGGGCAGGAGAGAAAGGAACTAGAAAAAAGAATAAAGAAGCTGGAAGGGGAAAAGAGTCAACTAGAATCTAGAATTTCTAAACAAGAAGATAAAAACAAACAGCTGAATGACAACCTAAAGGAATTAGATGTTAGTTCACTGCTCTCTTCTGAGAGAGACGAGATTGCTGCTTGGAATGTTCAGATTAAGGAAAACATTGAACAGTTCAGAAAAGAGTTCCAGGAGCTGAATATGGAAAATGATGCCATGAAAACGTCCTTTGCTGATGCACTAAAGGGAAATGTGGCAGTAAAAGAGGCTGTAAAGGTGGTGGCACTGGAAAACATACAAACAGTTGACTATAAAGAGACAGTAATCGAAAAAATGAAAGACGTTGTGATGGAAAGGGCAAACCCACTCATCAGACAGGCACTTGATAAGGAGAAGACAGTGGTAATCTCAGGCATAAGTGAATCCCAGGAGCCAACATGGCAGGGGAGACTTGAAGAAAATAAAGCTAACGTTGTAGACCTGATAAGAAAGCTTGGAGTAGTATGTGGTCCTGAGGATATTGTAAACATACACCAACTAGGTAAATATTCGAGGGAAGGAAAGCCGAGACCAACAAAAGTAACCTTTGAGAGAGGGGAGACATGTAGGGAAATATTGTTGAGAAAAAAAAGTCTAAAAGACCTTCAAGAATGCAAAGAAGTGTTCATTAGACGATACAGAACACAGGAAGAGATGGGAAAGATCAAAAACTTGTTGCAAGAGGCAAGAAGGTTAAATGATGAAAGAAATGAAGAAGAGAAGAAAAATTTTCGTTACAGAATACTTCCAGACAAAGGGGAGATAAAGAAGATAATGACAGAAGATCATGGGATGGGTTCCATTTTTAGACTTAGTGATACTTATCGTACCTGTCCTTAAAACTATGGATTGAGATAGCATTAACTACCTCCTCGCTTAGCCAATTCCAATTATCAACTACTCTTACACTGAAAAAGTATTTCCTTACATCCTGCAAAGAAGTTTTCTTACGAAGCTTCAAACTATGACCTCTAGTTCTAGAGCCAGCCATATCAAAATATCGATCCCTATCCACTCTATCATAACCATGAAGGAATTTAAAGACTGTCACCATATCCCCCCTTACTCTTCTAGCTTCGAGTGATGGCAAGTCTAATTCCCTCAGCCTCTCATCATAACCGAGATTGTATATTTCTGGCACCAGTTTCGTGGCATGTCTTTGAACTTTTTCAAGCTTAGCTATGTGCTTTTTCAAGTGCGGATTCCAAAAGGGGGCTGCATATTCGAGTTTTGGCCTCACATAGGTTACATAAATATTTCTGAACATTTCCTTGTCCATGTGCCTGAAGGCTACCCTTACATTTGATAAGAATGCATATGCTGCCGTTACTACGCCATTTATATGTATTTCTGGAGACAAATCTGCCAGTATGTTTACTCCTAGATCTCTCTCATTTTCTGTCTCTTGAAGTTGTACTCCAGCCACCGAGTAGTCAAGCTTAGGCCTTCTTGCACTTGTACCCATTCTCATTACCTTACATTTTGAGGTACTGAATTTCATTAGCCACTTTTCTGACCACTCATGCAGATTATTTAGATCCTCCTGAAGTTCTCTACCATTGTTCTCATTTTTTACTTTCTTCACAATCTTTGCATCATCTGCAAACATATTCATGAATGAATTTACAGACTCTGGTAGGTCATTTACATATACAAGGATCAAAAGTGGCCCTAAAACTGAACCCTGTGGAACTCCACTACTAACTCTTCTCCATTCAGACACTGAGTGTCTTACTCTAACCCTCTGTTCCCTTCCTTCTAAGTAAGTTTTTATCCATCCCAAAACATTTCCACCTATTCTAGCCATTGATTGCAGCTTCCTAATAAGTCTCCCATGTGGAACAGTGTCAAACGCTTTCTGGAAGTCTAGGAATATGCAATCTGCCCAGCCCTCTCTTTCCTGTAAGATTTGGCTTACCTCATCATAAAATTCTAATAAGTTTGTTACTGTTGATCTTCCTTCTCTGAAACCATGTTGCCTCACTGACAAAAAGTTGAAGGATTCCAAGTGAAGAGAGATATGTTTCCTTAGTAGTTTCTCCATAAGTTTGCAAACTATGCTGGTCAAGGAAACTGGTCTATAGTTCAGAGCCGTATCCCTCCTTCCCTTTTTGAAGATAGGTATCACATTTGCTTGTTTCCAGCATCTTGGAATCTCCCCCGACTCCAGTGACTCCTTAAATATGATACTTAGTGCCACTGATATTGTGTTTGCGCATTTTTTAAGCACATGAGGGGATATGTCATCAGGACCTGTAGCTTTATGAACATCTAAATCCATCAGCGCTTTGCATACCTCTGTGGCTGTAAGGTTGATGTTCTCTAATACCGGCCCTTGAGCTTCTATCACTGCAATATGAGGGGGTGGGGTATTTTCTACTGTAAATACTGACTGAAACTCCTTGTTCAATTCTTTGCAGATCTCTTCGTCCGTCTCAGTGATGCTTCCATCCGCTCTCTTTAGCCTTAAAACCTGTTCTTTTACCTTCAGTTTTCCTCTGATAAAGCTGTGGAAAAGCTTGGGATTTTCTTTAGCCTTCCTGGTGATGTCCCTCTCATAATCTCTCTCTGCCTCTCTCCTTTTACTTAGGTAGTCATTTCTTGCTCTTTTGTAGGTTTGCCAGGCATTTATGTTTTTTCTCCTCCTATACCTTTTGCAGCATTTGTCTCTCCACTCCTTAGCTCTTTTACACCCATTATCGAACCATTTCTCTCTGGCATGAATTACACCTACTTTGGTGACAGGTATGCAGCAATCTACTATCTTCCCATATTTCTCACAATAGATGTCATACATTTCTTGTACAGATTTGTTGTAAAATAAGGTTCTCCAGTCAATAACTGCAAAAAGCTCATTTATTTTGATGTAATCTCCTTTCGGATAGTTCCTCCTCATGTCCTCAGTGCCTCTACTCTCAGGAAGAATGTCTTCAATGATATACTCCATCAACAACACACAGTGGTCACTCTTTCCAATTGGTGGTTCATACTCAATATTTTCAATATCCAACACATTATCTGTGAACACTAGATCAAGTAGTGATGGCTCATCCCCACCCCTGGCCCTTGTTGGTTCCATTACATGTTGGTGTAGGAAATTCCCTTGTACGCAATCTAGGAATCTTGCCCCAAATGAGTCCTCACCACTGTGTGGGTCAAGTTTTATCCAATCTATCTCTTTATGATTAAAGTCTCCCATAATCAATATCCTACATTTTTTCTCCCGTGCCATGTTAACAACTGAGTTTATGACTTCAATAGTACCTATATGACTTTCCTCATAAATTTCAAGCCTATTTTGGTTCCTTGGTGGGTTGTATACAACAGTTATTATAATGCTCTCTGACCCAGTATTTATGCGAGCAACAAGAAATTCCCTGAACTCACTTTCTATAGCCAAGTTTATTTCTTCAACTTGAATCCTCTCACTTATGAGCAGTGCTAGCCCTCCACCAGTCCTCTCAGATCTTTCGACCCTTAGTATTCTGAAGCCCTTAGGAAAAACTGTGACACTGTTTATGTCCTCACTCAACTTAGTCTCTGTAATTGCTACTATATCTGCCTTACTGTTGTGGATTCTATCTTTTAATTCTACTGCCTTACCAGCTAATCCATCAGCATTTGTGTATAACAATCTTAATGAGGCCCCATCCCCTGATCTTATGTCATTATCTTTATCTCCCCTTTGTCTGGAAGTATTCTGTAACGAAAATTTTTCTTCTCTTCTTCATTTCTTTCATCATTTAACCTTCTTGCCTCTTGCAACAAGTTTTTGATCTTTCCCATCTCTTCCTGTGTTCTGTATCGTCTAATGAACACTTCTCTGCATTCTTGAAGGTCTTTTAGACTTTTTTTTCTCAACAATATTTCCCTACATGTTTCCCCTCTCTCAAAGGTTACTTTTGTTGGTCTCGGCTTTCCTTCCCTCGAATATTTACCTAGTTGGTGTATGTTTACAATATCCTCAGGACCGCATACTACTCCAAGCTTTCTTATCAGGTCTACAACCCTAGCTTTATTTTCTTCAAGTCTCCCCTGCCATGTTGGCTCCTGGGATTCACTTATGCCTGAGATTACCACTGTCTTCTCCTTATCAAGTGCCTGTCTGATGAGTGGGTTTGCCCTTTCCATCACAACGTCTTTCATTTTTTCGATTACTGTCTCTTTATAGTCAACTGTTTGTATGTTTTCCAGTGTCACCACCTTTACAGCCTCTTTTACTGCCACATTTCCCTTTAGTGCATCAGCAAAGGACGTTTTCATGGCATCATTTTCCATATTCAGCTCCTGGAACTCTTTTCTGAACTGTTCAATGTTTTCCTTAATCTGAACATTCCAAG
This sequence comes from Halocaridina rubra, assembly GCA_037179515.1. Taxonomy (NCBI): domain Eukaryota; kingdom Metazoa; phylum Arthropoda; class Malacostraca; order Decapoda; family Atyidae; genus Halocaridina; species Halocaridina rubra. Next base: position 2,811 of record JAXCGZ010002883.1, on the reverse strand, counting down.
CAGCAATCTCGTCTCTCTCAGAAGAGAGCAGTGAACTAACATCTAATTCCTTTAGGTTGTCATTTAGCTGTTTGTTTTTATCTTCTTGTTTAGAAATTCTAGATTCTAGTTGACTCTTTTCCCCTTCCAGCTTCTTTATTCTTTTTTCTAGTTCCTTTCTCTCCTGCCCTTGTGCTTTATTTGCTTCCTCCAAAGATCTTATTTGTTCTCTGAGTGTTTCATTCTCTTTCATTTCTCCATCCATATTCCGAATTTTATCATCAAAGCTTATAACCATTTCCTCTAACTTCTTGATTCTCTGTTTAAGTCCCCTGATGACTACCCCTTCTCCCGACCCATGGGTGGGAGAGGTTTGGGACAGAGATGGCTTCATTTTTATGTTCTCCCTCTCACAGAATATAGAAAGAAGACGAGAAAGAGGAAAAAAAAGAAAAGAGAAAAACTTCTAATTTAGCTTCACACAGAATTTTTATATCTCCATATAAGTGCTATTTAGTGACTCAGTTTGTCTCCTTTCCGGTAACACACATCTTAACTTAAAAACTTGACCATGGTAATTTAAGTATAAAAAGAAAAAGAAAAACAAAAGTCAAACCTGAAGGAAAATTCGAATTTGTGTTTGAGGTGGCACCCACCTATTTCTGTTATATATTCTTCCTAACTGATAAACTGACTTGCTAACCAAGATATGTTATCACGGGATTAGACTTTACATTTAACTCAATATATATACAAAATAACAAAATAGTAAAAGAGAAAGCTAAAAGAAAAGCAAAAAAAAAAATGAAGAAAATATGACTGCTGTACTACTTGGCAACTTAACTCAGTACTGTTAACAGGTGGGTATTTGGTAATTTTTTTTCTTTTATTATTCAATTTTTTCGTGTATCAAACTAACTAACTAGTTAATATAAATGGGAAGGATACTGATTTTAACAATATATAGAACCACAGGATCAGGTAAACGGCTTAAGAGCTTTCACCAGTTTACACAAAGAATTAGGTAATGTGATGTGATGGTTCCACCTCTGGCAACTCTTCTAGATTTCCCTCAAGGCAGAACTGGACGGCAGCTTCTCTCTCTTCTTCACGAAAAAGTTCTCAATTTTTTTTCCTTTAATATGAACAGTCTCGTCTTACAACAAATATAAGTTTTTGTACTCACAATACTCTGCAGGATTTCAGATTTATGGAAATTATGGTAAAGTTTTCCACTAAGCACTTAGTCACTCAAAACAGTTAAAAATTTAAGAGGAGCAATTCCGTGTGTCACTGAACGCGCGGCGTATCATATTTAAGGAGTCACTGAAGTCGGGGGAGATTCCAAGATGCTGGAAACAAGCAAATGTGATACCTATCTTCAAAAATGGTAGGAGGGATACGGCTCTGAACTATAGACCAGTTTCCTTGACCAGCATAGTTTGCAAAGTTATGGAGAAACTAGTAAGGAAACATATCTCTCTTCACTTGGAATCCTTCAACTTTTTCTCAGTGAGGCAACATGGCTTCAGAGAAGGTAGATCAACAGTAACAAACTTATTAGAATTTTATGATGAGGTAAGCCAAATCTTACAGGAAAGAGAGGGCTGGGCAGATTGCATATTCCTAGACTTCCAGAAAGCATTTGACACTGTTCCACATGGGAGACTTATTAGGAAGCTGCAATCAATGGCTAGAATAGGTGGAAATGTTTTGGAATGGATAAAAACTTACTTAGAAGGAAGGGAACAGAGGGTTTGAGTAAGACACTCAGTGTCTGAATGGAGAAGAGTTAGTAGTGGAGTTCCACAGGGTTCAGTTTTAGGGCCACTTTTGTTCCTTGTATATGTAAATGACCTACCAGAGTCTGTAAATTCATTCATGAATATGTTTGCAGATGATGCAAAGATTGTGAAGAAAGTAAAAAACGAGAACAATGGTAGAGAACTTCAGGAGGATCTAAATAATCTTCATGAGTGGTCAGAAAAGTGGCTAATGAAATTCAATACTTCAAAATGTAAGGTAATGAGAATGGGTACAAGTGCAAGAAGGCCCAATCTTGACTACTCGGTGGCTGGAGTACAACTTCAAGAGACAGAAAATGAGAGAGATCTAGGAGTAAACATACTGGCAGATTTGTCTCCAGAAATACATATAAATGGCATAGTAAGGGCAGCATATGCATTCTTATCAAATGTAAGGGTAGCCTTCAGGCACATGGACAAGGAAATGTTCAGAAATATTTATGTAACCTATGTGAGGCCAAAACTCGAATATGCAGCCCCCTTTTGGAATCCGCACTTGAAAAAGCACATAGCTAAGCTTGAAAAAGTTCAAAGACATGCCACGAAACTGGTGCCAGAAATACGCAATCTCAGTTATGATGAGAGGCTGAGGGAATTAGACTTACCATCACTCGAAGCTAGAAGAGTGAGGGGGGATATGGTGACAGTCTTTAAATTCCTTAATGGTTATGATAGAGTGGATAGGGATCGATATTTTGATATGGCAGGCTCTAGAACTAGAGGTCATAGTTTGAAGCTTGGTAAGAAAACTTCTTTGCAGGATGTAAGGAAATACTTTTTCAGTGTAAGAGTAGTTGATAATTGGAATTGGCTAAGCGAGGAGGTAGTTAATGCTATCTCAATGCATAGTTTTAAGGACAGGTATGATAAGTATGACTAAGTATAAAATGGAACCGATCAGGAGACGGGAAGATACGAGCTTTGGGCTCTTTCCCGTAAACACAATTAGGTAATCACAATTAGGTAATCACACACACAATCACAATTAGGTAATCACACACATTATAATAACTGTTGTATACAACCC
>JAXCGZ010002882.1:0-31502 GCA_037179515.1 Halocaridina rubra | reverse complement strand
TACCCTCTCGATGCCAGATCCTAAGTCTCACGGTTCCGGTCATATATCTCCTTGACACTTTCTACAAACATTGTAATAAAATATCTGTGCCCCCGACCAACCGTTACCCCTCAAGATTTGTTACAAGTTTCAGATTCTGGCTTCAGCATGACGGACTGGCTTCAGCATGACGGAAGTCATACGACAATAATAATAATAATAAAAATAATAATAATAATAATAATAATAATAATAATAATAAGATCTAAGCAGAATTATTAGAATAGACATCATGAAAGTAATGCAGAGGTATATTAAAACCCAGCAGTGAGCTTCATTACACATCTTTTATAATCCCTTCACATCTGACAGGTCATTACACTCTCCATCTCTGTTTCTCTTTACAACCTGATAAACTCTGCTTTATTTTATCATTTTTTGGCCCATCCTGGTGTCACAATAATTTTTTATTTTTTTTTTTTTCCCAAAAATAAAACCGGGCTACAGTGAGAACGCGAACCAAGAAATGCGAATAACCTGGGGAACACTGTATAATCTTCTGTATATAGACCCCCTACTTACATAGCACATCACTGACTTTCAAGCAGATATATAACTTTTCCTTGGGTAGAGTCGCTGGAATTATATATATATATATATATATATATATATATATATATATATATATATATATATATATATATATATATATATATATATATATATATAGTGTTCCCCGCTGTATCGCGTTTCTTGGTTCGCGTTCTCACTGTATCACGGTTCTTTTTTTGGAAAAATTATTATTCTATTTTTTGGGTATACGAAAAAATATTAAAATATTGAAAAAATAAACATTGTCAGTATTTTCATTTTTTTATTGAAATTTTATTTTTTATTTAATTGATAAAAAAATTTATTTCCCAGCCTACGAATAATAATACAATAAAAAATAGTAAAAATTTAGATGTACGTACGTTCAGTATAACTCACACAGTATTGCATCATGCGAAATAGTGTCCGATAGCGTACAATGTATTGGGGTCGCAGCTACGTGAGCTAGCATATATATTTATATTTCCAGTAGTTTCATGATTTTATTGATAAAAAAACGTATTTCTTAGCCTAAGAATAATAAAACATTAAAAAATAGTAAAAAACAAAAATACTAACAATATTGCACCACGTAAAATACGATACCGGTATCAGTGTTTCGGAAAACGCAAAGGCTCTCACCTACGTGACCTAGTGAATATTAAAATTTTCATTATTTTTTTGATTAAACAAGTATTTCTTAGCCTAAGAATAATAAAACAGTAAAAAATAGTAAAAAACATAAATACAGTACTAACAGTATTGCACCATGAAAAATACGATACTGGTATCACGTTTCGGAAAACGCAAAGGCTTTCACCTACGTGACCTAGTGAATATTAAAATTTTCATTATTTTATTGATAAAACAAGTATTTCCTAGCCTAACAATAATAAAACAGTAAAAAATAATAAAAAACATAATGTACTAACAGTATTGCACCATGTAAAATACGATACCGCTATCAGCGTTTCGGAAAACGAAAAGGCTCTCACCTACGTGAGATAGTTCATGGAATGCTATTGGCTGAAAGGTCGGGAGACGATGAATCACAGAATTGTTTTTCAATATTTTCTGTATCATGGGGTCTGATTGGCTTTTTCATTGCAGTTTGCTTTTCCCTCCAATTTCCAATGTGCCGCCTCACTCGCTCAGTCTTACTCACGTGTGCGCCGTTCTCGTTGTGCTTATTTATACGTTTTGCTTGTGATTGTGTTTTCACGCGTAATTTAACCTTTGCAATGCCTCCCAAACGTCCTTCACCTTTTAAGGCTTCTGGTAGTCAGCCTAAGCGGCAAAGGAAAATGTTAACCATTGTAGATAAAGTGAAACTCTTAGATATGTTGAAAGAAGGAAAAGGGTTTATGGATGTCGGCCGCTATTTTGACCTCAATGAATCTACTGTTTGCTTCATCAAAAAGGACGAGGCAAAGATCAGGAAAACAGCGAGCATTTCTTTTAATAAATCAGCGAAGAGGGTCGTAACATCCCGCAATAAGGCAGTAGTGCGGATGGAAGCTGCTTTGGCCCTGTGGATTGCTGATTGCAGAAAGAAAAACATCAGCTTAGACACCAATATCATACAAACAAAGGCGAAGAAGGTGTACGAGACAGACATTCGCTACGAACGAACCCGATGACGACAGTGGCGACCGTGGAGAGGAGGAGAGAGAAGAAGATATCGACGACCGGCAACCAGGACCCTCCAGCGATTCTCCATCGAGGATACAACCATTCGTTGCTAGCAAGGGATGGTTCTTCAAATTTCAAAAAACGCTATGGCCTAAAAAGCGTTTCAGTGCATGGCGAAGCTGCCTCTGCAGATACAGCTGCCGCAAAAAATTACGTCACGAACGACTTCAAGAAAATTATCGCCGAAGGGGAATATGTTCCTGAGCAAGTCTTCAACATGGATGAGACTGGGTTATTTTGGAAGAGAATGCCATCTCGCACTTTTCTCTTCAAGGAAGAAGCTAAAGCCCCCGGATTTAAAGCGCACAAAGATCGCGTTACCCTCATCATGTGCAGGAAAGCTGCGGGCTTCATGTTAAAGCCCGGGCTTATCTACAAGTCAAAGCACCCTAGGGCTTTGAAGAACAAGAATAAGAATCTGCTGCCAGTGTATTGGATGCATAACCCTAAGGCGTGGATCATGAAAAACCTCTCATCGGACTGGTTTCACCAATGCTTTATCCCTCGGGTAAAACTTTATTTTGCGGAAAAAGGCCTTGAATTTAAAGTCCTTCTTTTGATGGATAATGCTGGTGGCCACGCAACCAATATCCAATATGACGGTGTTCGAGTTGAGTTCCTGCCACCGAATATGATGTCACTGATTGAGCCTATGGATCAAGGCGTTATTCGTGCGTTCAAGGCCCTCTACACACGAAATGCCCTGGCAAACCTTTTGAAGCCATGGATTCGGACAAAGACTTCTCAGTGAAGACATACTGGCGTAATTACACGATTGCCACATGCCTACAAAATATTCAGAAAGCAATCAAAGAGATGAAGTAGGCCACAATCAATGCTAGCTGGAAGAAATTGTGGCCCGAAGTCATCCACAACTACAAGGGATTTGCTCCTGACGAAGTGCAGAAGGCGGCACTTGCGAAAGCTGTGAAGTTGGCTGCATTGCTAGGAGGAGAAGGCTTTAAAGATATGACTCCCGAAGATGTGAATGAACTGATTGACTGCCACTCACAGCGTTTGAGTGATGAAGACTTGGATGATATGACGAAATCAGCGAGCGAAGAAGAGGAAGAACTTGAGGAAACGCACAAAGAAATTGAAGAACCTGGCCTTACACTCGAACATTTGGCAGCCATATAGGAACATTTTAAAGCACTCCAACAACTTTCGCAGTAATATGACGATAATATGGTTCGTTCGGTGACCTTCTGTAATTTTCTCGACGATGCCATGATTCCTTACCATACCATCTTCCAACAAATGAAGAAATAGCGACAGCAACTCCCCATTACCATGTTCTTCTCCCCCATAAAGCAGCCGTAAAGCTTTTATTGGCTGCGAAATAATTTCCTCCGGGGTCAAGTTTACCTATCACGTACACCTTGTTCCTTTTATACGCGATTTTTTTATATGCGAAATTGCAATAACGCCCCCCAAAAATAATAGTAAAAAATTCGGAATTTGCAAATAATGCCCCCCCCCAAAAAAAAATTTTTTACAACAGGATGGACCAAAAAATTATAAAATAAAACAGCGTTTATCAGGCTGTAAAGAGAAACAGATGGAGAGTGTAATGACCTGTCAGATGTGAAGGGATTATAAAAGATGTGTAATGAATATCCAGCTCTCTGCTGGGTTTTAATATACCTCTGCATTACTCTCATGATGTCTATTCCAAAAATTCTCCTTAGATCTTATTATTATTATTATTATTATTATTATTATTATTATTATTATTATTTTTAACAATAATTTTCCTTTGATGATGATTGTGGAGATTATTATTATTATTATTATTATTATTATTATTATTATTATTATTAATATCATTATTATTACGAATTTGTAATTAAACCATTATTTTTACAATAAATAATGTAGTTTTGGTTGAATGAACAAGAGTTAATTAAAGATTCTCTCTCTCTCTCTCTCTCTCTCTCTCTCTCTCTCTCTCTCTCTCTCTCTCTCTCTCTCTCTCTCTCTCTCTCTCTCTCTCTCTCTCTCTCTCTCTCTCTCTCTCTCTCTCTCTCTCTCTCTCTCTCTCTCTCTCTCTCTCTCTCTCTCTCTCTCTCTCTCGTTTCATTTCACTTACATTATATAGAATATATTTATATTAAAGGGAGAATAGTCTTACAAACAACGCATACATCAGTTACTTTACAAGCTGATGAGTCGTTTGGGGCAGCAAATGATAAATATAATAATGCACTTTTAATAAAAACGTTAATGAGTTAAAAGACCGTTAAATTAATTTCCTTTCCACGAATCCTTTGTAATGTCTCTCTTAAACAGGAATTAGGTAGAAATTTTTCATCTTATTATGTAAATACAATTATTGCTTTAGTCTTAATCACGTTCATTACAGTGCTCATTTTAAAGGTAATAAACCTAAGTTTTAATTCGTTTTTTGTAAAGAAATATGAGAGAGAGAGAGAGAGAGTAATTGGATACATTTTATTAACAAATTTGTCATTCAGAAACCAGATACAAATTTGAAAATGGAAGGAGGATGCAAAACACGTGTTCTGAAAATATTAAGAACATAAGAATAGGGGACACTGCAACATGCTTACTGGCACACACGAGGCAGTTCCATTTTTGAATGATATTTTCAGCATGTCTAACCTATTCTATTCTACTCTACTTATTTATTCTATTTTTCTTTTTATGATTTTTCTAATAAACACTAATCTATTCATACCCACCCTACCTCTGTCATATGTCTATCTAATCTACATTTGAAGGTGTCTAAGGTATTGGCATTTATTATCCTACTAGGAATACTCTACGGTATTACCAAGCCAATTTTCACCAATTTCCCTTCTGAACCTAAATTTATCAAGATTAAATCCATTACCCATTACGAGTTCTGGTTTGATCATGAATTTTTAAAACTTTATTAATATCACCCTTGTTAATCCCTTTAAACCATTTATACACCTCAATCATATCCCCCCTAACTCTGTGCCTCTCTAGAGAATGTAGATTAAGTTTTTTTTTAATCTGTCATATGGTAGATTTAGGCATTGCATAATTATTTTTTTTTTTCGTTTTTTAGTTTTGCTTTGGTTATTTATAATTCTTATTTTATCTTTATATACATTTGCAGATAGAGGCTCGTTCTCCTACATCCTCCTCCTCTTCTACCACATAAGTTACTTGCTCACTGCCACCATGCATGTCCCAGTGTACTTTATAACTGTTGCCCACTGCATAATAGAGTAAAGTATAGTAATGTATGTTAATTTCTAGCTGTAAAGTGAATATGAATATCTTTTCTATACTCTTAAAAATAGATACAGGGCTTTCTGCTTTGCTATGCAGTAATAAAATATTTTTTTTACTTATCTTATATCTTTGGCATGGTGTGTCTATGTAAGGTTTGGAACGTATCTATGCCCTTTATCATTGTTTCCTATGGAAAATAACTCGTTTTTTCACGCGATTTTCCATTTACACGACACATCTGAGAACCTATCTAGGCGTTATTTTGAGAACAAGGTGTACATATAAATTTACGTTGCATGCTGTTATTTATAATAATTGTAAAATACCTATGTACATAAGTGTGTCATGTAATTACCACTTCATTCACCGTAATTTTATCTATCACTTTCATGTAAATTTACGTTGCATGCTGTTATTTATAATGTAAAGGGTGTTTTTTTAACAGTACAGGGAGGGTTTATACAGTACGTAAACGTAAAAATAATTGTAAAATACCTATGTATGTCACGTCATCATCACCTCATTCACAGTAAGTTTTCCTATCACTTTCATAAAAATTTACGTTGTTTGCTGTTATTTATAATGTAAAAGGTGTTTTTTTAACAGTGCAGGGAGGGTTTATACAGTACGTAAACGTAAAAATAATTGTAAAATACCTATGTATGTCACGTCATCATCACCTCATTCACGGTAAGTTTTCCTATCACTTTCATAAAAATTTACGTAGCTTGCTGTTATTTATAATGTAAAGGGTGTTTTTTTAACAGTGCAGGGAGGGTTTATACAGTACGTAAACGTAAAAATAATTGTAAAATACCTATGTACATGAGTATGTCATGTAATTACCACTTCATTCACCGTAAAGTTATCTATCACTTTCATAAAAATTTACGTTGCTTGCTGTTATTTATAATGTAAAGGGTGTTTTTTTGACAGTGCTGGGAGGGTTTATACAGTACGTAAACGTAAAAATAATTGTAAAATACCTATGTACATGAGTATGTCATGTAATTACCACTTCATTCACCGTAATTTTATCTATCACATTCATATAAATTTACGTTGCATGCTGTTATTTATGAAGTAATGGGTGGTTTGTTAACAGTACAGGGAGGGTTTATACAGTGTAAACGTAAAAATAAATTAAAATATCTATGTACATATAGGCTGATCCTACTTCGCGGTTTTCTGTCTCGCGCCGGGTCCCGGAACCGATCTACCGCAATAAGGGGGGGATTACTGTGTGTATATATATATATATATATATATATATATATATATATATATATATATATATATATATATATATATATATATATATATATATATATATATATATATACTGTGTTTGTTGGAGGTGGTTTGAGGAGGGGCAGCGAGTGGTGGAATGAAGGGGTGAAAATGAAGGTGGAAGAGAAAAAGAGGGCTTTTGAGGAATGGCTGCAGTGTAAAAGTAGGGAGAAGTATGAGAGACAGGGAGAAAAATGTGGAAACCAAGCGGAAGGTAGAGGAAGAGAGGAGGTTGGCAAATGTTAGGTGGGGACAGGATATTAGTAGGTCATATGAGGAGAATAAAAAGAAGTCTTGGAAAGAAGTGAGGAGAGTAAAAAAGGGTGGATCAAGGATGGAAGAGATAGTGAAAGATGTGAATGGACAAATGTTAAGAGGGAACGATGCAAGGAAAAGATGTGCAAAATATTTTGAGTGGTTGCTGAATGTTGAGGAGGATAGAGAGGCAGCTATAGTGGCAGTGGGGGGTGTCCAATTGCCAGTAATGGGAGATGAATATGAGAGAGATTACAAGGGAGGAGGTGAATATAGCATTGTATGAAGCGAAAGCAGGTAAAGCACCTGGAATGGATGGTGTGAGAGCGGAAATGTTGAAAGAAGGGGGTGTGACTGCATTGGCATTCCAGTGCAGTGAGAGTGTTTAATATATGCTTTATGTTGTCAATGGTGCCAGTGGAATGGGTGATTGCTTGTATAGTGCCCCTATACAAAGGTAAGGGAGATAAGTATGAATGCAGTAATTTTAGGGGTATAAGTTTGTTGAGTGTGGTAGGAAAAGTGTATGTAGGATACTGATTAATAGGATTAGGGATAAGACAAAAAATGTGATTGCAGAAGTGCAGAGTGGTTTTAGGAGAGGTAGAGGTTGCATAGATCAGATTTTTATAGTTAGACAGTTATGTGAGAAATATTTAGCAAAGGGCAAGGATGTGTATTTTGCATTTCTGGATCTGGAGAAAGTGTATGATAGAGTTGATAGAGAGGCAATGTGTAATGTTTTGAGGTGTTGAAAAGTTCAAGTATTTGGGATCAACAGTAGCAGAGGATGGTGACCTAGAGTCAGAAATAACCCACAGAATACAAGCGGGATGGAAGAACTGGAAGAAAGTGTCTCGGGTGCTGTGCGACAGGAAAATAGGGATTTAGTTGAAGGGTAAAGTGCATAAGACAGTTGTGAGACCTGCGATGATGTATGAAGCAGAGACATGGGCAGTAAAGAAGACACAAGAGAAAAAACTGGATGTGGCAGAGATGAGGATGTTGAGATGGATGTGTGGGGTGACAAGAAGCGATAAGATTAAAAACGAGGTAGTTAGAGGTTCCTCAAAAGTTAGAGAAATATCAAATAAGATACAAGAAAATAGACTAAGATGGTATGGTCATGTCGCTAGGAGGGATAAACAGTATGTTGGGAGGAGGGTGATGGATATGGATATACAGGGTGGGAGAGGGAGGGGGAGACCAAAGCGTATGTGGATGGATTGCATCAATGACGACCTGAGGTCTAAAGGTTTGTTGGGTGATGAGGTATGGGACAGGAACATATGGAGAACACTGCCCAGAAACATTGACCCCACATAAAAGTGGGAAAAGATGTAGACGAAGAAGAAGATGGAATTGATGGTAAACTGTTGCATGCAGTGAAGAGTTTGCATGAGGGCAGTAGATCTTGTGTTAGGGCAGGGAATGAAGTGAGTGAGTGGTTTCCAGTGAGTGTGGGACTGAGGCAAGGATGTGTGATGTCACCATGGCTGTTCAATTTGTATGTTAATGGAGTCGTAAGAGAGGTGAATGAGCGAGTGCGTGGTCGAGGTTTGAGAATGGTAGATGGGGATGATAACGAGTGGGAGCTGAATCAGTTGCTGTTTGCAGATGATACTGTGGTGGTGGCAGATTCAGAAGAGAAGCTGTGTCAGTTAGTGTCAGAATTTGGAATGGTGTGTGAGAGAAGGAAGTTCCAAGTAAATGTGGGAAAGAGTAAGGTTATGAGGTGGACAAGAAATGATGATGGTGCTGGATTGAATGTTATGTTGAATGGAGAGACACTTGATGAAGTTGATCATTTTATGTGTTTAGGCTCGGTTATAGCTGCAAATGGTGGAGTGGAAGCAGATGTGTGTCAAAGAGTGAATGAAGGATGTAAAGTGTTGGGTGCGTTGAAAGTAGTGATGAAAAATAGAGGGTTGGAAATGAATGTTGAGAAAGTTTTGGATAAGAAAGTGGTTGTGCCAACTGTGATGTATGGATCAGAGTTATGGGGTATGAAAGTAAGTGAGAGACGGAAACTAAATGTGTTTGAGATGAAATGCCTGAGGAGTATGATTGGTGTATCTCGGTTGGATAGGGTTAGGAATGAAATGTGAGAGCAAGAACGGGTGTGAGGAGAGAATTTGCAGCTAGAGTAGATATGAATATTCTGAGATGGTTTGGCCATGTGGAAAGGATGGATGATGAAAGACTGCTGAAAAAGGTGATGAATGAGAGAGTTGATGGGAGAAATGCTAGAGGGAGGCCTAGGTTTGGGTGGATGGATGGAGTAAGGAGAGCCCTGAATGATAGAAGGATGGATGTGAGGGAAGCAAGTGTGTGTGCTAGGAATAGGAATAAGTGGTGAGCGATTGTGACGCAGCTCTGATGGGCATCTGCTGTTACCATGGGGCTGCATCTTACAGAGGTAGCCCTGTAGTAGGGGCAGTAGGGGATTTGGCATTTATGAAGTGACACAGGTTGTGGAAGAACCGGGAGGATGGGCTGTGGCACTCCAGCAGTGTCATCTGAACGGTTGCTAGCCCCCTCTTCATTGCCCATAGAGCAAAGTAATCCCCTTATTGTTTCTTTTTTTCTGTTGGCTACCCCCCAATTGGGGGAAACAGCCAAGGTAGATAGAATATATATATATATGGATGAATGGATTCGGTTTTATGTTACGAACTCTCTTTTCTGCTAAGGGCTAGGACGGTTGCCTTCTTACGAAGGACTTATTTTGGCAGATGTAATCGTTACCTTGAGTGTATGCCCTTACTAACCTCAGTCCGTGACGGGGCGCAAACCCTGGATCCGCCGCCTCAGAGTCGCAGACGTTACCATTTTGCCACGGAGACTACTCAGAATATATATATATATATATATATATATATATATATATATATATATATATATATATATATATATATATATATATATATATATATATATATATATATAATCGCCGTGGCTCAGTCGGTAGCGTCTCCGACTCTGAGGCGTCAGGTCGAGGGTTCGCGCCCCGTCACGGTCTGAGGTTAGCAAGGGCATGCACTCAGCGTAAGGATTACCTCTGCCAAAACAAGTCCTTCGCAAGAAGGCAACCGTCCTAGCCCTTGGTAGATAAGGGAGTCCGTGACGTAAAAAAAACTGGATATATATATATATATATATATATATATATATATATATATATATATATATATATATATATATATATATATATATATATATATATATATATATATATATATATATATATATATATATATATATATATATATATATATACACACACACAGTGTTCCCCCGGTTATTCGTGTTTCTTGGTTCGCGTTCTCGCTGTATCGCGTTTTTTTTTTTTTTTTTTTTTTTTTTTTTTTTTTTTTTTTTTTTTTGCAAAAAAAAAAAATAAATAAATCAATAAATAAATTTTTTTTTTTTTTTTTAAGATTATTGTGACACCAGGATGGGCCAAAAAATTATAAAATAAAACAGACTTTATCAGGTTGTAAAGAGAAACAGAGATGGAGAGTGTAATAACCTGTCAGATGTGAAGGGATTATAAAAGATGTGTAATGAATATCCAGCTCTCTGCTGGGTTTTAATATACCTCTGCATTACTTTCATGATGTCTATTCCAATAATTCTGCCTAGATCTTATTATTATTATTATTATTACTATCATTGGCAACAATAATTTTCCTTTGCTGATGATTGTGGAGATTATTATCATCATCATCATTATTATTATTATGAAGGGCTCATCATTATTTGTACATCTGTTGGTTTATTTACTTTTAATAACTGTGTAAACTGCCCCTCCCTAGTTGGCTGGGACAAAGAGAGTGTGGGGGGTTGGGTAGAATAGAATGTTGGAGAGAGAGAGAGAGAGAATCTTTAAGTAACTCTTGTTCATTCAACCAAAACTACATTATTTATAATAAAAATAATGGTTTAATTACGAATTCGTAATAATAATGATGATGATGATAATAATAATAATAATAATAATAATAATAATAATAATAATAATAATGATAATAATAATACTAATAATCTCCCCAATCATCATCAAAGGAAAATTATTGTTGCCAATAATAATAATAATAATAATAATAAGATCTTAGGAGAATTTTTAGAATAGACACCATGAAAGTAATGCAGAGGTATAGTAAACCCAGCAGAGAGCTGGATATTCATTACACATCTTTTATAATCCCTTCACATCTGACAGGGCATTACACTCTCCATCTCTGTTTCTCTTTACAGCCTGATAAAGGCCATTGTAGTTTATCATTTTTGGCCTGTCCTGGTGTCATAATCATCTTATATATATATATATATATATATATATATATATATATATATATATATATATATATATATATATATATATATATATATATATATATATATATATATTTTTTTTTTTTTAAGTCCGATCCTACTTCTCGATTTTCCTGGAGCCGAACTACCGCGATAAGGGGGGGAACACTGTGTATATATATATATATATATATATATATATATATATATATATATATATATATATATATATATATATATATATATATATATATATATATATATATATATATATATATATATATTTCGCGCCGGGTCCCAGAACTAAACCCCCGCGATAATGGGGGGATCACTGTATATGCTAGCTCACGTAGCTGCGACCCCAATACATTGTACGCTATCGAACACAAGCAAAACTTTTAATAAGCACAACGTGAACGGCGCACACGTGAGTGGTAGACTTGAACGAGCCTTTGTCCGAAACGCTGATAGCGGTATCGTATTTCACATGTTGCAATACTGTTAGTATTTATGTTTTTTACTATTTTTTACTGTTTTATTTTTCTTAGGCTAAGAAATACATTTTTTTATCAATAAAATCATGAAACTACTGGAAATATAAATATATATGCTAGCCCACATAGCTGCGACCCCAATACATTGTACGCTATCGGACACTATTTCTCATGGTGCAATACTGTGAGTTATACTGTACGTATATCTAAATTTATGATTTTTACTTCTTTTTACTGTTTTATTATTCGTAGGCTGGGAAATAAATTTGTTTTATCAATTAGATAATTAAATATGTTTTTTTTTTCAATAAAAAAATGAAAGTACTGAGAATTTTTATTTTTTTAATATTTTAATATTTTTGCATATACCCAAAAAATAAAATAATAATTTGCCCCCAAAAAAAAACGTGGTACAGTGAAAACGCGAACCAAGAAACGCGATACAGCGGAGGATCACTGTATATTTATATTTCCAGTAGTTTCATGATTTTATTGATAAAAAAACTTATTTCTTAGCCTAAGAATAATAAAACAGTAAAAAATAGTAAAAAACATAAGTACTAACAGTATTGCAATATGTAAAATACGATACCGCTATCAGCGTTTCGGACAAAGGCTTCCACCATCTTCCATTGTCTCGCCTCAATCGTGTGCGCCATTCACGTTGTGCTTATTATTATTAATACGTTTTGCTTGTGATTTTTTTACTTGCATATTTTAACCTTTGCAATGCCTCCCAAGCATCCTTCATCTTATAAGGCTTCTTGTAGTGAGCCTAAGCGGCAAAGGAAAGTGTTAACCATAACAGATAAGGTAAGTTTACCTATCACGTACATATAAATTTACATTGCATGCTGTTATTTATAAAGTAAAGGGTGGTTTTTTAACAGTGCAGGGAGGGTTTATACAGTAAACATAAAAATAATTGTAAAATACCTATGTACATGAGTATGTCATATAAATTTAAGCTTGCATGCTGTTTTTTATGAAGTAAAGGGTGGTTTGTTACCAGTACAGGGAGGGTTTATACAGTTTATACGGTGTAAACGAAAAAATAAAATAAAATATGTACCGGTATGTACATATAGGCTGATCCTACTCCGCGATTTTCCTGTTTCGCGCCGGGTCCCGGAACCGAACCCCCGCGATAATGGGGGGATCACTGTATATTATATATATATATATATATATATATATATATATATATATATATATATATATATATATATATATATATATATATATATATATATATATATATATATATATATATATATATATATATATATATATATATATATATATATATATATATATATATATATATATATATATACAGTAATCCCTCGCTATTTTGCGGTTCACCTATCGCGGATTCAGTGCATCGCAGATTTTTTTTTTTTTTTATTTATTTATTTTTTTTTTGGGGGGGTGACACCAGGATGAGCCAAAAATGATAAAATAAGACAGCCTTTATCAGGCTGTAAAGAGAAACAGAGATGGAGAGTGTAATGACCTGTCAGATGTGAAGGGATTATAAAAGATGTGTAATGAATATCCAGCTCTCTGCTGGCTTTTAATATACCTCTGCATTACTTCATGATGTCTATTCCAATAATTCTCCTTAAATATTATTATTATTATTATTATTGGCAGTAATAATTTTCCTTTGATGATGATTGTGGAGATTATTATTATTATTATTATGGGCTCATCATTGTTTGTACATCTGTTGGTTTATTTACTTTAATAACTGTGTACAGTGCCCCTGGGTACAACCTTTAACTTTAATGGATCTTTTAATAAAGCTATTAAAAAGCAAATCACTCAGGCCCAAAGAGCTATGTATAGTCTATTGACTAAAACCAGAAGGTTAGCATTGCCAGTAGATATCCAATGTGAACTCTTTAATCAGCTGGTCACTCCAGTTCTCCTTTATGGCAGTGAAGTATGGGGATTCCACAAACTAGATAAAATTGATGTATTTCATAGAAAATTTTTAAAAGGTCTTCTCCACATAAAGAAAAATTCAGCAAACTGTATGGCTTATGGTGAACTGGGTCAATTTGGCTTGACCAGCAAGGTCGAGAGGAGAATGGTGGACTTCTGGTTGAGGATATGCCAGGGTAAACAACATAAGCTATCTCACACTATGTACTCACTATTACGTAAACTGCATGACAACAACGAATTTAAGTCCAGGTGGATAGTTAAAATAAAAAGTAGCCTTGACAAATGTGGTCTCTCTAACATTTGGATTAATCCAAATTCTTTCAACCAAATCTGGGTCAAAAAATGTATTACCCTTAAGCTCAGTGATATTGATAATCAAAATTTAATAGGTGAAATTAATGAAAATAGGTTATGTGCAAATTATAAAATGTTTAAAAAAGAACGAGGTATAAGTAAATATCTGCTTGATTTAGACTTTCTCGATAGGGTGAACCTCACCAGATTTAGATGTGGTAATCATAAACTTCCCATTGCCAATAATCGATACTCAGATACACAGGGTCCTATGTTTTGTACATTGTGTGATAACCAGGAAGAAGGAGACGAGTATCAATACATCCTGATATGTCCAGCTTTTAGTAGTCTAAGGGAGCTGTATATAGAAAAGGTACTATTTTACAAGGCCAAATAGGTTTAAGTTCGAACAGTTATTCAATGTAGAAAGTAGGAAGCAAATGTGCAATCTCGCCAAATTTACTAGAATTATTATGGCTCAATTCTGATTTACATTACTCTTGAATTTTGTTACTAGTCTGTATGGATCTCATTTGCAGCCAAATTTATAATTTAGTTACAGTATATGCCAAATTATATATGTATAATTATTCATGTATACAAAGAATGTAAATGTATTTTTTCTTCTATTTTTTTTATGTAAATAATAATATTAGTCTTTAGCATATAAGTATCAACTTGTCTCTTAACTGCAATTTTGCAGTGCATAAAATGAAACTATTTTGTTCTTGCTACCGCCAGCTTTACATTTTCTTTAAATTTTTTGTAATCTAATGTCACTGTATGTACTCTCATACTCCAAAAGGGGTCGTTAGAGCTTAAAATAAACCTTAAACCTAAACCTTAAAATCCTCCCTAGTTTGCTGGGACAAAGAGAGTGTGGGGGTTGGGTAGAATATAATGTTATAGAGAGAGAGAGCGAGATCTTTAAATAACTCTTGTTCATTCAACCAAAACTACATTATTTATTGTAAAAATAATGGTTTAATTACAAATTCGTAATAATAATAATAATAATAATAATAATAATAATTGTAATAATAATAATAATAATCTCCACAGTCATCATCAAAGGAAAATTATTGCTGCCAATAATAATAATTATAATAATGATAATAAGATCTAAGGAGAATTTTTGGAATAGACATCATGAAAGTAATGCAGAGATATATTAAAACCCAGCAGAGAGCTGGATATTCATTACACATATTTTATAATCCCTTCACATCTGACAGGTTATTACACTCTCCATCTGTTTCTCTTTACAGCCTGATAAAGGCCGTTTTATTTTATCAGTTTTGGCCTGTCCTGGTGTTATAATCATCTTTAATTATTTATTTATTTTTTTTTTTTATAGGTGTTCCTACTTCACGGAAATTCGCCTATCGCAGCCGGTCCCGGAACCGAACCCCCGCGATAAACAAGGGATTACTATATATATATATATATATATATATATATATATATATATATATATATATATATATATATATATATATATATATATATATATATATATATATATACATACAGTGTTCCTTCGATTATCGCGAAGGTTCGGTTCTGGGACCCGGCACGAGACAGGAATTTCGCGAAGTAGGATCAGCCTATATGTACATAGATATTTTAATTTATTTTTATGTTTACGCTGTATAAACTGTATAAACCCTCCCTGTACTGTTAACAAACCACCCTTTACTTCATAAATAACAGCATGCAAGCGTAAATTTATATGAAAGTGATAGATAAACTTACTGTGAATGAGGTGGTAATGACATGACATACTCATGTACATAGGTATTTTACAATTATTTTTACGTTTACCGTATAAACCCTCCCTGCACTGTTAAAAAACCACCCTCTACTTTATAAATAACAGCATGCAACGTAAATTTATATGAAAGTGATAGAAAAACTTACGGTGAATGAGGTGGTAATGACATGACCTACTTATGTACATAGGTATTTTACAATTATTTTTACGTTTATTGTATAAACCCTCCCTGCACTGTTAAAAAACCACCCTTTACTTTATAAATAACAGCATGCAACTTAAATTTATATGAAAGTGATTAGATAAACTTACGGTGAATGAGGTGGTAATGACATGACATACTCATGTACATAGGTATTTTACAATTATTTTTACGTTTACTGTATAAACCCTCCCTGCACTGTTAAAAAACCACCCTTTACTTTATAAATAACAGCATGCAACGTAAATTTATATGTACGTGATAGGTAAACTTACCGTGAATGAGATGGTAATGATGTTTGTTGACCCCAGAGGAAATTATTCCGCAGCCAATAACAGCTTTACGGCTGCTTTTTGGGGGAGAAGAACATGGTAATGGGGAGTTGCTGTCGCTGTTTCTTCATTTGTGCAAAGATGGTCTGGTAAGGAATCATGGCATCATCGATAATATTGCAGAAGGTCACCGAACGAGCCATATTATCGTCATGTTCCTGCGAGAGTTTTTGGGCTGCTTTCACATGTTCATATATGGCTGCCAGACGTTCAAGTATAAGGCCAGGTTCTTCAATTTCTTCGTGCGTTTCCTCAAGTTCTTCTTCCTCTTCTTTGCTCGCTGATTTTGTCATTTCTTCCAAGTCTTCATCACTCAAAGGCTGCGAGTGGCAGTCAATCAGTTCATTCACATTCACACTAGCCTGCTGGCTAGTACAGTGGTAACGCTCTGGCTTCGCATTCACGAGGTCGAAAGATCGGTCCCCGTCCAAGACCGAGAGTTTAAGCTGTTTACTGGCAGGAACTGCTGTGGGTGGACATCACAGTGGGGGGTTGGGGCTTGTCCTGGCTGACGAATACCCATTGTAAAATGGAAATAAAGTTTATTATAAAGTTTATATCTTTAAAGCCTTCTCCTCCTAGAAATGCAGCCAATTTCACAGCTTTCGCAACTGCCGAGTTATGGACTTCATCAGGAGCAAATCCCTTGTAGTCGTGGATGACTTCGGGCCACAATTTCCTCCAGCTGGCATTGATTGTGGCCGACCTCATCTCTTTGATTGCATTCTGAATATTTTGAAGGCATGTGGCAATCGTGTAATTACACCAGTACGTCTTCATTGAGAATTCTTTGTCCGAATCCATGGATTCAACCAGGTTCGCCATGGCATTTTGTGTGTAGAGGGCCTTGAACGCACGAATAACGCCTTGATCCATAGGCTGAATCAGTGACGTCGTACTCGGTGGCAGGAACTCTACTTGAACACCGTCATATTCGAGATTAGTTGCGTGGCCACCAGCATTATCCATCAAAAGAAGGACTTTAAATTCAAGGCCTTTTTCCGCAAGATAAAGTTTGACCTGAGGGATAAAGCATTGGTGAAACCAGTCCGATGTGAGGCTTTTCGTGATCCAGGCCTTAGGGTTATGCATCCAATACACTGGCAGCAGATTCTTGCTTTTATTCTTCAAAGCCCTAGGGTTCTTTGACTTGTAGATAAGCCCGGGCTTTAACATGAAGCCCGCAGCATTCCCACACATGATGAGGGTAACGCGATCTTTGTGCGCTTTAAATCCCGGGGCTTTAGCTTCTTCCTTGAAGAGAAAAGTGCGAGATGGCATTCTCTTCCAAAATAACCCAGTCTCATCCATGTTGAAGACTTGCTCAGGAGCATATTCCCCTTCGGCGATAATTTTCCTGAAGTCGTTGTACACGTAATTTTTGGCAGCAGCTGTATCTGCAGAGGCAGCTTCTCCATAAACCGAAACGCTTTTTAGGCCATAGCGTTTTTGAAATTTGGCGAACCATCCCTTGCTAGCAATGAACGATTGTATCCTCAGTGGAGAATTGCAGGAGGGTCCTGGTTGTGGGTCGTTGATATCTTCGCTCCCCTCCTCCTCTCCACGGTCGCCACTGTCGTCGACGGGTTCTTTTGTAGCGAATGTCTGTCTCGTACAGCTTCTTCGCCTTTGTTTGTATGATATTGGTGTCTAAGCTGATGTTTTTCTTTCTGCAATCAGCAATCCACAGGGCCAAAGCAGCTTCCATCCGCACTACTGCCTTATTGCGGGATGTTACAACCCTCTTCGCTGATTTATTAAAAGAAATAGTTGCTGTTTTCCTGATATTTGCTTCGTCCTTTTTGATGTAGCGAACAGTAGATTCATTGAGGCCAAAATAGCGGCCGATATCCGTAAACCTTTTTCCTTCTTTCAACATATCTAAGAGTTTCACCTTATCTATTATGGTTAACATCCTCCTTTGCCACTTAGGCTGACTACCAGAAGCCTTAGAAGATGAAGGATGCTTGGGAGGCATTGCAAAGGTTAAATTAGGTGAGAAAAAAAATCACAAGCAAAACGTATTAATAAGCACAACGTGAACGGCGCACACGTGAGTTAGACTGAACAAGTGAGGCGAGACAATGGAAGATGGTGGGAGAACCAAACTTCAATGAAAAAGCCAATCAGACCCCATGATACAGAACATACAGAAAAACAATTCTGTGATTCGTCGTCTCCCGACCTTTCAGCCAATAGCATTCCATGAACTATCTCATGTAGATGAGAGCCTTTGAGTTTTCTGAAATGCTGATAGCGGTATTGTATTTTACATGGTGCAATACTGTTAGTATTTATGGTTTTTACTATCTTTTACTGTTTTATTATTCTTAGGCTAAGAAATATGGTTTTTTATCAATAAAATCATGAAACAACTGGAAATTTGAATATATGCTAGCTCACGTAGGTGCGACCCCAATACATTGTATGCTATCGGACACTATTTCACATGATGCAATACTGTGAGTTATATATCTGAATTTATGTTTTTTACTATTTTTCACTGTTTTATTACTCTTAGGCTAGGAAATGCTTGTTTTATCAATAAAATAATGAAAATTTTAATATTCACTTGGTCACGTAGGTGCGACCCTTTTCGTTTTCCGAAACGCTGATAGCGGTATCGTATTTTACATGGTGCAATACTGTTAGTATTTATGTTTTTTACTATTTTTTACTATTTTATTATTCTTAGGCTAAGAAATATCTTTTTTTATCAATAAAATCATGAAACTACTGGAAATTTTTATATATGCTAGCTCACGCAGGTGCGACCCTTTGCGTTTTCCGAAAC
The DNA here is from genome assembly GCA_037179515.1 of Halocaridina rubra. Lineage (NCBI taxonomy): Eukaryota > Metazoa > Arthropoda > Malacostraca > Decapoda > Atyidae > Halocaridina > Halocaridina rubra. The sequence goes on along the minus strand of JAXCGZ010002882.1, from coordinate 12,307 downwards.
GATGATACCGGTATCGTACTTTCTGTGGTGCAGAGTTACATGTTCAGATTTATGGTTTTTTACTATTTCTTACTGTTTTATTATTCGTAGGCTGGGAAATTTTTTTTTTATCAATAAAACAATTTTTTTTTTTCAAAAATAGAATGAAAATACTGAAAATTTTTATTTTTTTAATATTTTGATATTTTTGCATATACCAACAAAAACAAAAACAAAAATTGCCAAAATAAACGCGATACAGTGAATTCATGAGCTAAGAATCACGATAGAGCGAAGGATCACTATATATATATATATATATATATATATATATATATATATATATATATATATATATATATATATATATATATATATATATATATATATATATACCTTGTTCCTTTTATATGCGATTTTTTTATATGCGAAATTGCAATAACGCCCCCCAAAAATAATAGTAAAAAATTCGGAATTCGCGAATATTATTATTATTATTATTATTATTATTATTATTATTATTATTATTATTATTATTATTATTATTTTTTTTTTTTTTTTTTTTTTTTTTTTTTTTACAACAGGATGGACCAAAAAATGATAAAATAAAACAGCCTTTATCAGGCTGTAAAGAGAAACAGATGGAGAGTGTAATGACCTGTCAGATGTGAAGGGATTATAAAAGATGTGTAATGAATATTCAGCTCTCTGCTGGGTTTTAATATACCTCTGCATTACTCTCATGATGTCTGTTCCAAAAATTCTCCTTAGATCTTATTATTATTATCATTATTATTATTATTATTATTATTATTATTATTATTATTATTATTTTTCAATAATTTTCCTTTGATGATGATTGTGGAGATTATTATTATTATTATTATTATTATTATTATTATTATTATTATTATTATTATTATTATTAATATCATTATTATTACGAATTTGTAATTAAACCATTATTTTTACAATAAATAATGTAGATTTGGTTGAATGAACAAGAGTTAATTAAAGATTTCTCTCTCTCTCTCTCTCTCTCTCTCTCTCTCTCTCTCTCTCTCTCTCTCTCTCTCTCTCTCTCTCTCTCTCTCTCTCGTTTCATTTCACTTACATTATATAGAATATATTTATATTAAAAGGAGAATAGTCTTACAAACAATGCATACATCAGTTACTTTACAAGCTGATGAGTTGTTTGGGGCAGCAAATGATAAATATAATAATGCACTTTTAATAAAAACGTTAATAAGTTAAAAGACCGTTAAATTAATTTCCTTTCCACGAATCCTTTGTAATGTCTCTCTTAAACAGGAATTAGGTAGAAATTTTTCATCTTATTATGTAAATACAATTATTGCTTTAGTCTTAATCACGTTCATTACAGTGCTCATTTTAAAGGTAATAAACCTAAGTTTTAATTCGTTTTTTGTAAAGAAATATGAGAGAGAGAGAGTATTTGGATACATTTTATTAACAAACTTGTCATTCAGAAACCAGATACAAATTTGAAAATGGAAGGAGGATGCAAAACACGTGTTCTGAAAATATTAAGAATATAAGAACATAAGAATAGGGGACACTGCAACATGCTTACTGGCACACACGAGGCAGTTCCATTTTTGAATGATATTTTCAGCATGTCTAACCTATTCTATTCTACTCTACGTATTTATTCTATTTTTCTTTTTATGATTTTTCTAATAAACACTAATCTATTCATACCCACCCTACCTCTGTCATATGTCTATCTAATCTACATTTGAAGGTGTCTAAGGTATTGGCATTTATTATCCTACTAGGAATACTCTACGGTATTACCAAGCCAATTTTCACCAATTTCCCTTCTGAACCTAAATTTATTAAGATTAAATCCATTACCCATCACGAGTTCTGGTTTGATCATGAATTTTTAAAACTTTATTAACATCACCCTTGTTAATCCGTTTAAACCATTTATACACCTCAATCATATCCCCCCTAACTCTGTCCCTCTCTAGAGAATGTAGATTAAGTTTTTTTTAATCTGTCATATGGTAGATTTAGGCATTGCATAATTAATTTTTTTTTTCGTTTTTTAGTCTTGCTTTGGTTATTTATAATTCATATTTTATCTTTATATACATTTGCAGATAGAGGCTCGTTCTCCTGCATCCTCCTCCTCTTCTACCACATAAGTTACTTGCTCACTGCCACCATGCATGTCCAAGTGTACTGTATAAGTGTTGCCCACTGCATAATAGAGTAAAGTATAGTAATGTATGTTAATTTCTAGCTGTAAAGTGAATATGAATATCTTTTGTATACTCTTAAAAATAGATACAGGGCTTTCTGCTTTGCCATGTAGTAATAAAATATTTTTTTTACTGATCTTATATCTTTGGCATGGTGTGTCTATGTAAGGTTTGGAACGTATCTATGCCCTTTATCATTGTTTCCTATGGAAAATAACTCGTTTTTTCATGCGATTTTCCATTTACACGACACTTCTGAGAACCTATCTAGGTGTTAATTTGAGAACAAGGTGTACAGTATATATATATATATATATATATATATATATATATATATATATATATATATATATATATATATATATATATATATATATATATATATATATATATATATATATATATATATATATATATATATATATATATATATATATATATATATATATATATATATATATATATGAGCTATTTTTCCCCTTATAAGGGGAGTGGCTGAGTCAAGGCAAAATATTCTAACTCTTTGGGAAGAGAAACTACACAGAGGAGGGGAATCCCACTCCCTTTGCTTCGCCCCATTTAGGTGACTCCTACGGCATATAGGGGAACATGGAGGACGTATTCTAGTCCCCCTCCCTCAGTAAGGTATGAGTATGAGTATTTATGATGTGTCTACATGTCTACATATGACGATGCATTTATGATGCACAGATAATTAGGTTTGGATGTTATCATTCATCAATGTGCATGTATGTATATTTGCTTTATGCTTCTGTATAATTTTGTCTCTTGACCCACTAGTACTGTAAAGATATAATCCAGTAAAAGTATGTTTTGACCTAAGTAAAGTTTTATAGAACCATCCAGCTACATATATCAAGGTCTGGGTCTATAATATTAGCTGAGAAATAGCAGTAAAGTCTAGAATTGCCATAAATTTGAAGGAGACACATTCTATAAATGTTTATAATGAAGGTGTTTAGGATTTAGTATATAGACAGATAGGATTCATAACCACATATTTAGTCAGTGCATTAAACACTGGGCAGTATTTCTACTCTTATATAAGTAACTTTATTCTTATATTGTATATTGTACACTGATAGCTCAGTAATCTTATATTAACGATTCATCTTATTCAAAATACAATCATAGTATAGTCTTATAGACATTTCATATAATTGTTTCATCATATGTAAATGCATTAGTTGCTAAAAACAGCAGAAGTTGAATTGCATAGTATTTTTTCACTCAGGGAAAATTTCGTTGGACGTTTAGAAGCAGAATTCGTGTCACATTAATAGGCGAAAACATATTCAAACCACCTGTAGAGCTTCATGACCAGCAATTGTTACATCCAGAATACAGGTACTGTACAGGAATTGTATACATAAATATTACTGTATTTTTTTTAGTTTTACTCATTAAGAAACTTGATAATCAGAAAATTTTCCAAGCAACCTCTTTCATTGGCTTATCAACGCTACCTTTAAAACCATCAACATTCTTTTATGACAATTACTAAAAGGTCCCTCATTGTAGAACAGTGAATACCTCTGTCTTGAGCTATACACCAAGCAAACTGCCATTTATTTTTTTTTGTAAGTGTATGCATGATACAGCTTTAGATTTTAATCTCTGGCATTATTATTTTTTATTGGAATGTAGTTGTTTGTTTTATGTGTTTAGTCACTGTGGAATACCCATGAATGAGAAGTTTGTATGGATTTTAAGTGTGTATATGCGCCTGATTACGTGTTTGGAAACAGTTGTGCTTGCACAAATGTGTTAAAGCGGATACTGTCTGATCTGCTCTTTGGTTCATGGTATGTGAACTTTCATGTATTTCTAACCTTGTTGATCTATACAGTACAGATACTCCTCTACTTAAGACCATCAGGAGATACGAACAATGTGTAAGATGTAATTACCTAATTGTGCATAAAGGAAAGAGCCCCAAGCTTCTAACCTCCTGTCTCCTGGTCAGTTCCATTTTGTACTTAGTGATACTTATCATACTTGTCCTTAAAACTATGGATTGAGTTAGCATTAACTATCTCCTCACTTAGTGAATTCCAATTATCAGGTACTTTTACCCTAAAGAAGTACTTTCTTACATCCTGCAAAGAAGTTTTCTTACGAAGCTTCAAACTATACCTCTGGTTCTATTGCCAGCCATTTCAAAATATCCATCCTTATCCACTCTGTCATAACCATGAAGGAATTTAAAAACGGTCACCATATCCCCCCTTGATCTTCTAGCTTCAAGTGATGGTAAGTCTAATTCCCTCAGCCTCTCATTATAACTGAGATTGCATATTTGTGGCACTAGTTTCGTGTAATTACCTAATTGTTCTTATGTGAGAGCCCCAAGCTCGTAACTTCCCGTCTCCTGGTCGGTTCCATTTTGTACTTAGTGATACATATCATACTTGTCCTTAAAACTATTGACTGAGTTAGAATTAAGTACCTCATCTCTTAGCCAATTCCCATTATCAACTACTCTTACAATAAAAAAGTACTTTCTTACATTCTGCAAAGAAGTTTTCTTACGAATCTTCAAACTATGACCTCTAATTCTAGTGCTAGCCATATCAAAATATCGATCTTTATCCACTCTGTCATAACCATGAAGGAATTTAAAAACAGGAAAGAGCCCCAAGCTTCTAACCTCCTGTCTCCTGGTCAGTTCCATTTTGTACTTAGTGATACTTATCATACTTGTCCTTAAAACTATGGATTGAGTTAGCATTAACTATCTCCTCACTTAGTGAATTCCAATTATCAGGTACTTTTACCCTAAAGAAGTACTTTCTTACATCCTGCAAAGAAGTTTTCTTACGAAGCTTCAAACTATACCTCTGGTTCTATTGCCAGCCATTTCAAAATATCCATCCTTATCCACTCTGTCATAACCATGAAGGAATTTAAAAACGGTCACCATATCCCCCCTTGATCTTCTAGCTTCAAGTGATGGTAAGTCTAATTCCCTCAGCCTCTCATTATAACTGAGATTGCATATTTGTGGCACAAGTTTCGTGTAATTACCTAATTGTTCTTATGTGAGAGCCCCAAGCTCGTAACTTCCCGTCTCCTGGTAGGTTCCATTTTGTACTTAGTGATACATATCATACTTGTCCTTAAAACTATTGACTGAGTTAGAATTAAGTACCTGATCTCTTAGCCAATTCCCATTATCAACTACTCTTACAATAAAAAAGTACTTTCTTACATTCTGCAAAGAAGTTTTCTTACGAATCTTCAAACTATGACCTCTAATTCTAGTGCTAGCCATATCAAAATATCGATCTTTATACACTCTGTCATAACCATGAAGGAATTTAAAAACGGTCACTATATCCCCCCTCGTTCTTCTAGCTTCAAGGGATGGTAAGTCAAATTCCTCCATCCTACCATCATAACTGAGATTGCGTATTTCTGGCACCGGTTTCGTGCAGTTACCTGATTGTGCTTACGGGAAAGAGCCCCAAGCTCGTAACTTCCTGTCTCGTGGTGGGTTCCATTTTGTACTTAGTGATACATATCATACTCATCCTTAAAACTATTGATTGAGTTAGAATTAACTACCTCCTCGCTTAGCCAGTTCCAATTATCAGGTACTTTTACACTAAAAAAGTACTTCCTTACATTTTGCAAAGAGATTTTCTTACGAAGCTTCAAATTATGACCTCTAGTTCTTCTAGTGCCAGCCATATCAAAATATCGATCCTTATCCACTCTGTCATAACCATGAAGGACTATAAAATCTGTCACTATATCCTCCCTTATTCTTCTAGCTTCGAGTGATGGTAAGTCTAATTCCCTCAACCTCTCATCATAACTGAGATTGTTTAATTTTGGCACTAGTTTCGTGTAATTACCTAATTGTTCTTATGGGAAAGCCCCAAGCTCGTAACTTCCCATCTCCTGGTCGGTTCCATTTTGTACTTAGTGATACACATCTTACTTGTCCTTAAAACTATTGACTGACTTAGAATTAAGTACCTTCTCTCTTACCCAATTCCAATTATTAACTACTCTTACACTAAAAAAGTACTTTTTTACATTCTGCAAAGAAGTTTTCTTACGAAGCTTCAAACTATGACCTCTAATTCTAGTGCCAGCCATATCAAAATATCGATCCTTATCCACCCTGTCATAACCATGAAGGAATTTAAAAACGGTCACTATATCCCCCCCTCGTTCTTTTAGCTTCAAGGGATGGTAAGTATTATTCCTCCAGCCTCCCATCATAACTGAGATTGCGTATTTCTGACACCTGTTTCGTGCAATTACCTAATTGTGCTTACGGGAAAGAGCCCCAAGCTCGTAACTTCCCGTTTCCTGGTTGGTTCCATTTTCTACTTAGTGATACATATCATACTCATCCTTAAAACTATTGATTGAGTTAGAATTAACTACCTCCTCGCTTAGCCAATTCCAATTATCAGGTACTTTTACACTATAAAAGTACTTCCATACATTTTGCAAAGAGATTTTCTTACAAAGCTTCAAATTATGACCTCTAGTTCTAGTGCCAGCCATATCAAAATATCGATCCTTATCCACTCTGTCATAACCATGAAGGACTATAAAATCTGTCACTGTATCCTCCCCTCATTCTTCTAGCTTCGAGTGATGGTAAGTCTAATTCCCTCACCCTCTCATCATAACTGAGATTGTTTAATTTTGGCACCATTTTTGTAGCATGTCTTTGAAGTATTTCCAGCTTAACTATGTGCTTTTTCAAGTGTGGATTCCAATAGGGGGCTACATATTCAAGCTTTGGCGTCACATAGGCTACATAAATATTTCTGAACATTTCCTTGTTTATGTGCCTTAAGACTACCCTTACATTTGCTAAGAAAGCATATGCTACCCTTACTCTGCAATTTATATGCATTTCTGGAGACAAATCGGCCTGTATGTTTACTTCTAGATGTCTCTCATTTTCTGTCTCTTGAAGTTCTGCTCCTGCCATAGAGTAGTCTAGATTGGGCCTTCTTGCACTTGTACCCATTCTCATTTCAATACATTTTGAAGTATTGAATTTCATTAGCCATTTTTCTGATCGCTCATTCAGACTATTTAGGTCTTCCTGAAGTTCTCTACCATTGTTCTCGGTTTTTACTTTCTGCACAATCTTTGCATCATCTACAAACATATTCAAGAATGATTTTACAGACTCTGGTAGGTCATTTACGTATACTAGGAACAAAAGTGGCCCCAAGACTGAACCCTGTGGAACTCCTCTACTAACTCTTCTCCATTCAGACACTGAGTGTTTTTACTCTAACCCTCTGTTCCCTTCCTTCTAAGTAAGTTTTTATCCATTCCAAGACATTTCTACCTATTTTAGCCATTGCTTGCAGATTCTTAATAAGTCTCCCATGTGGGACCATGTCAAATGCTTTGTGGAAGTCTAGGAATATGCAATCTGCCCAGCCCTCTCTTTCCTGTAAGATTCGGCTTACCTCATAATAAAATTCTAATAAGTTTGTTACTGTTGATTTACCTTCTCTGAAGTCATGTTGTCTCACTGATAAAAAGTTGAAGGATTCCAAGTGAAGAGAGATGTTTCCTTAGTAGTTTCTCCATAAGTTTGCAAAACTTTGCTGGTCAAGGAATCAGGTCTATAGTTTAGAGCCTTTTCCCTCCTTCCTTCTTTTTAGATAGGTACCACATTCACTTGTTTCCAACATCTTAGAATCTCCCCTGACTCCAGCGACTTTCCAAATATGATATTTAGTGCCGGTGATATTGATCAGCGCATTTCTTAAGTACGTACATAAGGAGATATATCATCAGGACCTGTAGCTTTATGGACATCTAACTCCATCAGCGCATTGTATACCTATGTGGCTGAAAAGATGATATTCTCTAATACCCGCCCATTAACTCCTTTCTCTGCAATCTGAGGGGGTGGGGGATTTTCTACTGTAACTATTGACTGAAACTCCTTGTTTAATTTTCGCTGATCTCTTCATCCATCTCAGTGATGATTCCATCGGCTCTCTTTAACTTTAAAACCTGTTCTTTTACCTCCAGTTTTCCTCTGATAAAGCTGTGGAAAAGTTTGGGATTTTCTTTAGCCTTCCTGGTGATATCCCTTTCATAGTCTCTCTCTACCTGTCTTGTTTTACTTAGGTAATAATTTCTTGCTCTTTTATAGGTCTGCCAGGCAATTATATTTTTTCTCCTCATATCTTTTCTAGCATTTGTCTCTCCACTCCTTAGCTCTCTTACACTAATTATTGAACCACTTCTCTGTGGCATGAATTACTCCTATTTTGGTGGAAGGTATGCTACAATCTACTATCTACCCATATTCCTCACAAAAGATGTCGTATATTTCTTGTACAGATTTGTCGTGGAGGTTTTGGACCTCCACTTGAACTCACACTTTGTAAGATGACTGGGTTATCCCACCGCTGCCACCACTGACGTAGTGCTTTTATTATTATCTCATCTAGCGTCACCACTGACGTATTGGTTTTGTTTATCCCATCTAATGACACCACTGACGTAGGGCTTTTCCTCCTACGTATATAAATTTATAATTATGGTAGCGTGGTTTATTAGGTTATAAATATTAGTACCTGATGGGTACAAGGTAAGAATGGACAAGCAGTAGTTCCTTTACTTATATTTATTCTAGAGTACAACACATCCGACGCCTCAATGCCCCAATGCCCCCACCCTATGACTATCACAATCTATGATCTATTCGTGCCCCTGGCAAAGTTCTAACTAACTGTCTCTGCCCTGGGTGGCTCTTTAAATACCCCCAGGGGCAGGGCGTGGCTTAACATCCAATTCTCCAATGAAATCAGTGAGATCTAGTCCTAGCTAATCAACGCCAGGTTCAAAGTGGAATCCCTCCTACTTCCGGGGAGGAGTTATTGGGCATCACTCCTGGGCGTGTACCTGCGTACGAAACACCTGTTTATATTTCTTGAGGTTTAGGAAATGGCTAACTTCCTGTCCTTTCTTGCCCTTCTCGATGCCAGATCCTAAGTCTCACGGTTCCGGTCATATATTTCCTTGGCACTTTCTACAAACATTGTAATAAAATATCCGTGCCCTCGACCAACCGTTTCCGCTCAAGATCTGTTACAAGTTTCAGATTCTGGCTTCAGCATGGCGGACTGGCTTCAGCATGACGGAAGTCATACGACATCCCTCCCAACCAAAACTGAAATATCTCTTATTTCAGTCGAAGCATGGGCTAATTTTCCGGGAGCTCTTGGACATATCCTAGCTAACATTAGTTTACAATAGAAATGGGGCCGAATTATTTAAGCTATTTTCTAAGAATTCCTATGCGAATTACACAAACATAACATATATAGAGTACTTTTACAGACAACTAGAGCATGCAGGGTCTATTTCCTTGTTGGAAATCTGAAATACAACATATTCTTATATTTAAACAACATAATTCCAGTGTGAAACTAATATTAAACATTAATTAAGATCAAAAGGTCAGTTTAAATCAAAACATTAATTCATCTACTTCTCTCGTTTCTTTAAAAGACAAAATTGAGTTAATTACAGTAGGATTATGACTCATTTAGAACATTAGCAAACAATTGAGTAGAGTATTAGCATGTATAAACATGTAAAATGCAATAGACTATAACATCAACAGTAATTTCTATAAGAGACCTTACCTTCAGAAATTCTATTCCTGTCATTATTAGGGGCATTGATTTGTCTTAAAATTAAGCCTTAAAAACTACTCCTGAAACAAAACATGTTTTACTTTCATATTATATTACTATTCAGAGACCAATGGATAGGACGACTTTCGTTCTCTCTGTCTAGGACGACTTTTAATTTCTCTGTCTAGGACGACTTTTACTTTCTCTGTCCAGGACGACTTTCGTTTTCTCTGTCCCTTGCTCATGAATTCTTGCTAGGTGCGATTCCACGGTTTCCCTCGGGGATTCTTTCGCTTTCACTCCCCCGCTGTCCTCGCTGCAGGCCCAGGTTTGTTGCCATATCTCCGTTACTCGGTTAGGCAAAACAAAAAGGACAAGGACTGGGCCCCATCCCGCGAATCCTTCCAGCCCGGCTTCCTCGTCCCGCCCTCGGCCGATCTTGACTAAGACCACCACGCAGGAGACCTGCAACGTCACAGCGTTTCTCTTCCTTTACGGCCCTCGCACGTACCTTCGAAGTAGATCTCGGGATGAAAGTTTGAACCTATGTCACTACTACAGTTACAAGAAAGGTTCCCTATGACTTCTGGGTACCAACAATGGCCATACGTTGGTAATCGAGGCTATACTTTGCCTCCCCTGCAACTGCAAGTGATTGCAATCTCTATTCAATGGGCACTAGGGACTTGTCTGACGGACAAAATCTAGAGACTTTTAGAACTTGCAGGTCGGGGCTGCCTAGGAATAGGGTGGTAATGGAAGGTATGTGTCTACACAACTAGATTATTATTCCAAGATACTTAGGACTTAGCAACTGCTACATAGCATTACTCTACTATAAATGTCAAAAAGAACAATCATTAAATGCTGAGAAAAGCCACTAAAGAAACATTCTTATTAGCGGTGGCTACAGTAACATCAAGTATGAATTCAGATAAAAGATACAAATCATCAAGTTACTGCTGATTTCATTTCAAAAATAATAATTAGCAACAGGCCATTGAGAGATAGCAACAATATCAGTCAACATAATAACATTACTAATAATCACGATCTAAAAATAAGAATAATAAACAATAAAAATAAATGTACTAAATCAGAAAGGTCAATATATATACAATGGAGACTGGCATTCAGAAGTAAGAACAGAGTTCTATACTTATATTTCATAGTGATGCTTATTCTAACACAGTCTCCTTTAACATTCAAATTCCTGCTGTCATAATCAATGTATATATATATAGCATAAGTGGCAACTTGCTGGCTCCACAATTTGTCAATGGGAGTTCTATCTATTCTCTAAACAGTTGCGACATGTGGCACAACAATTTATGCAAATGGCGGTACTACCGATATCTTATCAGTATTTATGCAATAACAGCATGCAACAATCTATTGACTGCAATGAAATGTAGGCACAATTATCGCCTAGCTTCGCTGAAAAAAAAACACACAAAAAAAAACTCAAAGACAGCAACGTTCCTTTAGCATTGAACGGAGCCTCTGTCAGGCTCAGAGTCGAGTGAAAGGTAGGAGAGAGAGAGAGAGAGAGAGAGAGAGAGAGAGAGAGAGAGAGAGAGAGAGGCTGGGTGACCTTGAAATACGTTGCGGTTTCCACTCACAAGTCAGCTGAGACTTGCCTTCGTCCTTTTAACTTGTACTGAAAATAAAAAAGTGTCGCAGAGTATCTCTAATAATAAAATAAATAAACAAATGAACGTGAACAAACGTTAGCAATGACTATCGATAGAGTCTTACGTTTATTGTCAGAGGGCTATTCTTATTTCCTCATTAACAAAACAAAAGCAAAAGAACTTAGTGTACAACTGCAGAACTGTCGAAGCATAAATCCATTCCTCTCTGTTTAATCTTGATAAGGACTTTACTGTAACAGCATACACATCCTTGTCTATAATGACAATCTCTCTCTTTTCATACTATAAATCAGAGGGTTAAGTCGAAGCACACACACTGATGAAATTAAAGCAAAAAAACTAAAATCATATGTGACAGTATCCCTACTACTATCAACAAAAGTACAAATATCCTTTTCTTAATAACTTCTTAAAAAGGACTTAAGTGTCATTAATTTTAACTTTAAAACTCAGCAAATAATCTCTAATAATCTCAATTATCTTTAATTAGCTCAATTGTAATCTAAAATTCATGAAAATGATAGGGATTAACCATGGTTATCTCTAGATAATCTTTTCAGAATCCTTTAAGTAAGATTTTAAAGATTTCTTCAATACAAAAAGAACTATAACAAAAACGGGTATCTAAGAATATAAAAAGTCTATCTCTGTGTATGCAATAATAAAAACAAAAAGTATATTTCATTATCAACAGTAAGGAATGCATTTTGCTTAAACTTCAAAATCTCGTACGGAGTTGTACATAAACAATTCAAACATAAAATATATATTTTCT
>JAXCGZ010002881.1:25000-27500 GCA_037179515.1 Halocaridina rubra | reverse complement strand
TGGAATTGGCTAAGCGAGGAGGTAGTTAATGCTATCTCAATCCATAGTTTTAAGGACAGGTATGATAAGTATCACAAAGTCTAAAATGGAACCGATCAGGAGACGGGAAGATACGAGCTTTGGGCTCTTTCCCTTAAACACAATTAGGTAATCACAATTAGGTAATCACTTAAAACTCTCAACTTCTTCAAGCAACTCCCCATTCACTCTTACATTCAGTCTGTCAGCATTAACACTCCTTGTGCATCACATGATTTTACTTATGCGAATTTTCACTCACAACTTCCTACTTTCTCGCACCCTAACAAACTCAGTTACCAAATGATTCAGCTCATTCTTTTATACATACATACAGACATACAGACATACAGACATACATACATACATACATACATGCATACATGCATACATATATATATATATATATATATATATATATATATATATATATATATATGTATATATATATATATATATATATATATATATATATATATATATATATATATATATATATATATATATTATGTATATATATATATATATATATATATATATATATATATATATATATATATATATATATATATATATATATATATATGTATATATATATATATATATATATATATATATATATATATATATATATATATATATATATATATATATATATATATATATATATATTATGTATATATATATATATATATATATATATATATATATATATATATATATATATATATATATATATATATATTTATATATATATATATATTATATATATATATATATATATATATATATATATATATATATATATATATATATATATATAAAGTGCGTATGTGCGCATATGTATGTGCGTAGGTATTATATATAATGTGTGTTTGTATGTATAGGTATATATGTGCATTTGTATGTATAGGTATATATGTGCATATGTATATATAAAATATATATGTATGTATGTGTGTATATATATGCATATGTATTATATGTGGGTATGTATGTATATGTATGTATATTCATATATATTATATATGTGTGCATGTATGTATTTGAATAAATATGCATAAGCATTTATAGATTAATATGTGTATGTATATGAATATATGTATGCATCAGTTACAGTTCTCTTTCTATGCCTACATCAACACCGAATATCTTGTATATTCGTTACACATGTCTTATTATCGCTTCACATCTGACAAGTCACAACACTCCCCATCTCTGTTTCTCTTTTTGTTTTCTTCGTGCCCAGGCTGGATGAGGGTAGATTTTTTTTGGGGGGCCCGTCCTGGTGTCACAATCATAAAAAAAAATGTATATATATAAATGTCTGTATATTTTTATTTATGCGCTAATCTCTCTCTCTCTCTCTCTCTCTCTCTCTCTCTCTCTCTCTCTCTCTCTCTCTCTCTCTCTCTCTCTCTCTCTCTCTCTCTCTCTCTCTCTCTCTCTCTCTCTCCTCTCTCTCTCTCTCTCTCTCTCTATATATATATATATATATATATATATATATATATATATATATATATATATATATATATATATATATATATATATATATATATATGAATCATTTTTTTTTTACCCCGACCGGGACTCGAACCTAGGACTTATGATTACTAAGTCAAGGCGCTACCACTACACCACAGAAGGTTAAAAGGAATCCAACCTTATAGCTTATATCTGCTATACTTAGGAATGAACGCATTCTAACTGAATGCCACTATGTTCATATTACAGATTCCCCAACCTCACTCGTGGCTTCATTTTAGCATTTAATTCAATTCCCAATCTCATTCGGGCCATGAAATAACCAATTAAGCACATTACATATGTGAAAACATGAATCATTTTTTACCCCGACCGGGACTCGAACCTAGGACTTATGATTACTAAGTCAAGGCGCTACCACTACACCACAGAAGGTTAAAAGGAATCCAACCTTATAGCTTATATCTGCTATACTTAGGAATGAACGCATTCTAACTGAATGCCACTATGTTCATATTACAGATTCCCCAACCTCACTCGTGGCTTCATTTTAGCATTTAATTCAATTCCCAATCTCATTCGGGCCATGAAATAACCAATTAAGCACATTACATATGTGAAAACATGAATCATTTTTTACCCCGACCGGGACTCGAACCTAGGACTTATGATTACTAAGTCAAGGCGCTACCACTACACCACAGAAGGTTAAAAGGAATCCAACCTTATAGCTTATATCTGCTATACTTAGGAATGAACGCATTCTAACTGAATGCCACTATGTTCATATTACAGATTCCCCAACCTTACTCGTGGCTTCATTTTAGCATTTAATTCAATTCCCAATCTCATTCGGGCCATGAAATAACCAGTTAAGCACATTACATATGTGAAAACATGAATCATTTTTTACCCCGACCGGGACTCGAACCTAGGACTTATGATTACTAAGTCAAGGCGCTACCACTACACCACAGAAGGTTAAAAGGAATCC
>JAXCGZ010002881.1:5000-15000 GCA_037179515.1 Halocaridina rubra | reverse complement strand
GTTCACTCTTCGTGTGTTTTCTTCTTTTTTAGATCTATCTAGCTATCTATATATCTATCTTTATCTATCTTTCAATCTATACACACACACACACACACACACACACACACACACACACACACACACACACACACACACACACACACACACACACACACACACACACACACACACACACACACACACACACACACACACACACACACACACACACACACACACACACACACACACACACACACACACACACTAGAACTAGAGGTCATAGTTTGAAGCTTCGTAAGAAAACTTCTTTGCAGGATGTAAGGAAATACTTTTTCAGTGTAAGAGTAGTTGATAATTGGAATTGGCTAAGCGAGGAGGTAGTTAATGCTATCTCAATCCATAGTTTTAAGGACAAGTATGATAAGTATCACTAAGTATAAAATGGAACCGATCAGGAGACGGGAAGATACGAGCTTTGGGCTCTTTCCCGTAAACACAATTAGGTAATCACAATTAGGTAATCACACACACACACACACACACACACACACACACACACACACACACACACACACACACACACACACACACACACACACACACACACACACACACACACACACACACACACTGGCTCTAGAACTAGAGGTCATAGTTTGAAGCTTCGTAAGAAAACTTCTTTGCAGGATGTAAGGAAATACTTTTTCAGTGTAAGAGTAGTTGATAATTGGAATTGGCTAAGCGAGGAGGTAGTTAATGCTATCTCAATCCATAGTTTTAAGGACAGGTATGATAAGTATGACTAAGTATAAAATGGAACCGATCAGGAGACGGGAAGATACGAGCTTTGGGCTCTTTCCCGTAAACACAATTAGGTAATCAATTAGGTAAGCACACACACACACACACACACACACACACACACACACACACACACACACACACACACACACACACACACACACACACACACATACTGACCTCGAAAGAAAATGAAGCAGAATTTAGCTGGCGAGTACTTTTGATTTTAAAAATCATGATGAAAGCCTGATCTTTGATAATAAATTTTTAAATTGGGAATGACTCGCCAACTCCGTTCTGAATCATTTTACTTTGAGGTCAATATAATAGTTTTGTTATTTATGCCACTTGCTTGTATTGGAATAAATAGTCATAAAGGAAAAGTCCCATTCAAGAAAATAGAAAAATTGCAATGCAAGAATTGCACTTTGAGGAGACCAATTGAGGTCACGAAAGCAATAAGTACTTCAATTTTTTTTAATGGATCTTTTCGTGCGATTTTAGACTGTATCAGAATTTATATATATATATATATATATATATATATATATATATATATATATATATATATATATATATATATATATATATATATTTGAAAAAAAAGGCCTTTTTTTGCTTCATATTGTGCTGTGATATAACAGTTTATTTTGCATATATATATATATATATATATATATATATATATATATATATATATATATATATATATATATATATATATATATATATATATATATATATATATATATATATATATATATATATATATATATATATATATATATATATATATACCTACGTACGTCTGTCTGCCTGCCTGCCTGCCTGCATGTATGTATGTATGTATGTATATATTTATGTATGTATGTATATGTGGATGTGTGTGTTTGTGTTTATATATATATATATATATATATATATATATATATATATATATATATATATATATATATATATATATATATTATTTTATTTACCTTGGCTGTTTCCCTCATTGGGGGTAGCCGACATAAAAAAAGAAACAATATGGGGATTACTTTGTTATATGGGTAATGATGAGGGAGCTAGCAACCGTTTAGATGGCACTGCTGGAGTGCAACAGCCCATCCTTCCGGCTCCTCCACAACCTGTGTCGCTTCATAATGCCAACTCCTCCTACTGCCCCTACCACAGGGCTACCTCTGTAAGATGCAGCCCCGTGGTAACAGCAGATGCCTATCAAAGCTGCGTCACAATTGCTCGACACTCATTCCTATTCCTAGCATGCTCACTTGCTTCCCTCACATCCATCCATCCTATCATTCAGGGCTCTCCTTACTCCATCCATCCACCCAAACCTAGGCCTCCCTGTAGCATTTCTCCCATCAACTCTCGCATTCATCACCTTTTTCAGCAGTCTTTCATCATGCATCTTTTACACATGGCCAAACCATCTCAGAAAATTCATATCTACTTTGGCTGCCAATTCTCTCCTCACACCCGTTCTTGCTGTCACCACTATATTCCTAACCCTATCCAACCGAGATACACCAATCATACTCCTCAGGCCTTTCATCTCAGACACATGTAGTTTCCGTCTCTCACCTACTTTCATACCCCATAAGTCTGATCTATACATCACAGTTGACACAACCACTTTCTCATACAAAACTTTCTTAACATTCATTTCCAATCCTCTATTCTTTATCACTCCTTTCAACGCTCCCAACACTTTACATCTTTCATTCACTCTGTGACACACATCTGCTTCCACTCCACCATTTGCAGCTATAACCGAACCTAAATACTTACAATAATTAGCTTCCTCAAGTGTGTCTCCATTCAACATAACATTCAATCCAGCACCATGCTCATTTCTTGTACACCTCATAACCTTACTGTCTCCCACATTCACTCGCAACTTCCTTCTCCCACACACCATTCCAAATACTGACACGAACTGACACAGCTTCTCCTCTGTATCATCTGCAAAAAGCAACTGATTCAGCTCCCACTCGTTATCATTCCCATCTACCATTCCCAAACCTCGACCACGCACTCGCTCATTCACCTCTCTTTCGACTCCATCAGTATACAAATTGAACAGCCATGGTGACATCACACATCCCTGTCTCAGTCCAACACTTACCGGAAACCACTCACTTTATCCCTACCCTAACACAAGCTCTTCTGCCCTCATACAAACTCTTCACTGCTTGCAACAGACTACCAACAATTCCATAAAACCTCAAAACATTCCACATTGCCTCTCAATCAACTTTATCATACGCTTTCTCCAGATCCAAAAATGCAAAATACACATCCTTACCCTTTGCTAAATATTTCTCACATAACTGCCCAACTATAAAAATCTGATCTATGCAACCTCTACCTCTCCTAAAACCACTCTGCACTTACACGATCACATTTTCTGTCTTATCCCTAATCCTATTAATCAGTATCCTACCATACACTTTTCCTACCACAAGTCAACAAACTTATACCCCTTAAATTACTGCATTCGTACGCATCTCCCTTACCTTTTTATAGGGGCACTATACCAGCAATCAACCATTTCACTGGCACCATTGACAATATAAAGCATTTATTAAACACTCTCACTAACCATTCCAATGCAGTCACATCCCCTTCTTTCAACATCGCTATCACGCCATTCATTCCAGGTGCTTTACCTGCTTTCATTTCATCCAATGCCCTTTTCACCTCCTTTCATGTAATCTCTGTCTAATTTTCATCTCCCATTACTGGCACTTTAACACCCCCCACTGCCACTATAGCAGCCTCTCTATCTTCGTCAATATTCAGTAAGCACTCAAAATATTCTGCCCATCTTTTCCTTGCATCGTTCCCTCTTAACATATATCCAATCAGATCTTTCACTGTCTCTTCCATCCTCAATCCACCCTTCCTTACTCTCTTCACTTCTTTCCAAAACTTCATATTATTCTCCTCATATGACTTAATAAAATCCTGTCCCCACCTAATATTTGCCAACCTCTTCTCTTCCTCTACTTTCCGCTTGGTTTCCACATTTTTCTCTCTATATCTTTCATACTTCTCCCCTCTGTTACACTGCAGCCATTCCTCAAAAGCCCTCTTTTTCTCTTCCTCCTTCATTTTCACCCCTTCATTCTACCACTCGCTGCCCTCCTCACGCCACCGCCATCAAATCTCTTTCCACACACATCACTTGCATGTTCCACAAAACGTCTTTCATCAACACCCATTCCTCCTCTAACTCCCCAACATCTCTTTTTTTTCACCCTGTCATATGCCACTTTCACCCTGTCCTGATATTCCTTACTCTTCTCTGGCTTTTTCAACTCTTCCACCTTCACCACTTCCCTTCTACATCCCCCCCACTCTATTTCCCCACACTTTTGCTACTACCACTTTTGCTTCAACCAAAAAATGATCAGACATCCCAGCAGCCACACCCCTAAATGCATGCACATCTTTCACTCTATCAATCATTCTCTTTGCTACCAACACATAATTCATTAATTCTCTTTCTTTCACTCTTCCATTTGCCACTCTCATCCATGTATACTTATTTATTAACTTCTTTTGAAAAAACTATTATCTATCGCCAACTCTTGCTCCACACACATAACTAACAGTCTCTCGCCACTTTCATTCCCACCTGGTACCACATACTTTCCTACAACACTTTCTACCTCTCCATCACCCACTCTGGCATTCAAGTCACCCAACATAACTACATACTTCCTTCTACTCAGACCATCCACACACCTAATTAACTCATTCCAGAATTCATCCCGCTATTCCTCACTTCTCTCACATTCAGGCCCATACGCGCTAACAAAAGCCCAACAAACCCTACCCATCCTAACCCTCACCCACATCATCCAAGATGACACTTCTTTCAACACCACTACTTTATTTACCATCCATTCACTCAGCAATAATGCCACACCTTCTCTCGCTCTCCCTCTTTCAACCCCAGACACCCTACCTGTCACATCACCAAATGCCACTTCTCCTTTTCCTTTCATCTTCGTCTCGCACAATGCCAATACTTCCATCCTCCTCCTACCAAACATATATCCAGTCTCACATTTTTTGCCCTCTATCGTAATACAACCACGCACATTTAGACACCCCAAAACTAGAGTTTGGGGAGAAGTTACTCTCCCCTCTACCCCCTTTCTTCTTTGACGTCTCGCAGAGGTTATGCAAGGGGGAAGGATTCTCAGTCCCCTCATCCCATCCACTTTTAGTCACCTCTTACGACACGCAGGGAATACGTTAGGGCTATTCTTTGATGTTGTACCTGCCATCATAGGGCGTGCGCGCGCGCGCGCACGCACACACACACACACACACACACACACACACACACACACACACACACACACACACACACACACACACACACACACACACACACACACACACACACACACACACACACACACACACACACACACACACACACACACACACACACACACACACACACACACACACACACACACACACACACACACACACACACACACACACACACACACACACACACACACACACACACACACACACACACACACACACACACACACACACACACACACACACACACACACACACACACACACACACACACACACACACACACACACACACACACACACACACACACACACACACACACACACACACACACACACACACACACACACACACACACACACACACACACACACACACACACACACACACACACACACACACACACACACACACACACACACACACACACACACACACACACACACACACACACACACACACACACACACACACACACACACACACACACACACACACACACACACACACACACACACACACACACACACACACACACACACACACACACACACACACACACACACACACACACACACACACACACACACACACAGAGGATGTAAGGAAATACTTTTTCAGTGTAAGAGTAGTTGATAATTGGAATTCGCTAAGCGAGGAGGTAGTTAATGCTATCTCAATCCATAGTTTTAAGGACAGGTACGATAAGTATCACTAAGTCTAAAATGGAACCGATCAGGAGACGGGAAGATACGAGCTTTGGGCTCTTTCCCGTAAACACAATTAGGTAATCACAATTAGGTAATCACACACACAAGCCGCGCGTTCAGTGACACACGGAATTGCTCCTCTTAAATTTTTAATTGTTTCGAGTGACTAAGTGCTTAGTGGAAAACTTTACCATAATTTCCATAAATCTGAAATCCTGCAGAGTATTGTGAGTACAAGAACTTATATTTGTTGTAAGACGAGACTGTTCATATTAAAGGAAAAAAAATGAGAACTTTTTCGTGAGGAGAGAGAGAGAAGCTGCCGTCCAGTTCTGCCTTGAGGGAAATCTAGAAGAGTTGCCAGAGGTGGAGCCATCACATCACATTACCTAATTTTTTGTGTAAACTGGGGAAAGCTCTTAAGCCGTTTACCTGATCCTGTGGTTCTATATATTGTTAAAATTAGTATCCTTCCCATTTATATTAACTAGTTAGTTAGTTTGATACACGAAAAAATTGAATAATAAAAGAAAAAAAATTACCAAATACCCACCTGTCAACAGTACTAAGTTAAGTTGCCAAGTAGTACAGCAGTCTTATTTTCTTAATTTTTTTTGCTTTTCTTTTAGCTATCTCTTTTACTATTATGTTATTTTGTATATATATTGAGTTAAATGTAAAGTCTAATCCCGTGATAACATATCTTGGTTAACAAGTCAGTTTATCAGTTAGGAAGAATATATAACAGAAACAGGTGGGTGCCACCTCAAACACAAATTCGAATTTTCCTTCAGGTTTGACTTTTGTTTTTCTTTTTCTTTTTATACTTAAATTACCATGGTCAAGTTTTTAAGTTAAGATGTGTGTTACCAGAAAAGAGACAAACTGAGTCACTAAATAGCACTTATATGGAGATATAAAAATTCTGTGTGAAGCTAAATTAGAAGTTTTTCTCTTTTTTTTTTCCTCTTTCTCGTCTTCTTTCTATATTCTGTGAGAGGGAGAACATAAAAATGAAGCCATCTCTGTCCCAAACCTCTCCCACCCATGGGTCGGGAGAAGGGGTAGTCATCAGGGGACTTAAACAGAGAATCAAGAAGTTAGAGGAAATGGTTATAAGCCTTGATGATAAAATTCGGAATATGGATGGAGAAATGAAAGAGAATGAAACACTCAGAGAACAAATAAGATCTTTGGAGGAAGCAAATAAAGCACAAGGGCAGGAGAGAAAGGAAATAGAAAAAAGAATAAAGAAGCTGGAAGGGGAAAAGAGTCAACTAGAACCTAGAATTTCTAAACAAGAAGATAAAAACAAACAGCTGAATGACAACCTAAAGGAATTAGATGTTAGTTCACTGCTCTCTTCTGAGAGAGACGAGATTGCTGCTTGGAATGTTCAGATTAAGGAAAACATTGAACAGTTCAGAAAAGAGTTCCAGGAGCTGAATATGAAAAATGATGCCATGAAAACGTCCTTTGCTGATGCACTAAAGGGGAATGTGGCAGTAAAAGAGGCTGTAAAGGTGGTGGCACTGGAAAACATACAAACAGTTGACTATAAAGAGACAGTAATCGAAAAAATGAAAGACGTTGTGATGGAAAGGGCAAACCCACTCATCAGACAGGCACTTGATAAGGAGAAGACAGTGGTAATCTCAGGCATAAGTGAATCCCAGGAGCCAACATGGCATGGGAGACTTGAAGAAAATAAAGCTAGGGTTGTAGACCTGATAAGAAAGCTTGGAGTAGTATGTGGTCCTGAGGATATTGTAAACATACACCAACTAGGTAAATATTCGAGGGAAGGAAAGCCGAGACCAACAAAAGTAACCTTTGAGAGAGGGGAAACATGTAGGGAAATATTGTTGAGAAAAAAAAGTCTAAAAGACCTTCAAGAATGCAAAGAAGTGTTCATTAGACGATACAGAACACAGGAAGAGATGGGAAAGATCAAAAACTTGTTGCAAGAGGCAAGAAGGTTAAATGATGAAAGAAATGAAGAAGAGAAGAAAAATTTTCGTTACAGAATACTTCCAGACAAAGGGGAGATAAAGAAGATAATGACAAAAGATCAGGGGATGGGGCCTCATTAAGATTGTTATACACAAATGCTGATGGATTAGCTGGTAAGGCAGTAGAATTAAAAGATAGGATTCACAACAGTAAGGCAGATATAGTAGCAATTACAGAGACTAAGTTGAGTGAGGACATAAACAGTGTCACAGTTTTTCCTAAGGGTTTCAGAATACTAAGGGTTGAAAGATCTGAGAGGACTGGTGGAGGAATAGCACTGCTCATAAGTGAGAGGATTCAAGTTGAAGAAATAAACTTGGCTATAGAAAGTGAGTTCAGGGAATTTCTTGTTGCTCGCATAAATACTGGGTCAGAGAGCATTATAATAACTGTTGTATACAACCCACCAAGGAACCAAAATAGGCTTGAAATTTATGAGGAAAGTCATATAGGTACTATTGAAGTCATAAACTCAGTTGTTAACATGGCACGGGAGAAAAAATGTAGGATTTTGATTATGGGAGACTTTAATCATAAAGAGATAGATTGGATAAATCTTGACCCACACAGTGGTGAGGACTCATTTGGGGCAAGATTCCTAGATTGCGTACAAGGGAATTTCCTACACCAACATGTAATGGAACCAACAAGAGCCAGGGGTGGGGATGAGCCATCACTACTTGATCTAGTGTTCACAGATAATGTGTTGGATATTGAAAATATTGAGTATGAACCACCAATTGGAAAGAGTGACCACTGTGTGTTGTTGATGGAGTATATCATTGAAGACATTCTTCCTGAGAGTAGAGGCACTGAGGACATGAGGAGGAACTATCCAAAAGGAGATTACATCAAAATGAATGAGCTTTTTGCAGTTATTGACTGGAGAACCTTATTTTACAACAAATCTGTACAAGAAATGTATGACATCTTTTGTGAGAAATATGGGAAGATAGTAGATTGCTGCATACCTGTCACCAAAGTAGGTGTAATTCATGCCAGAGAGAAATGGTTCGATAATGGGTGTAAAAGAGCTAAGGAGTGGAGAGACAAATGCTGGAATAGGTATAGGAGGAGAAAAAACATAAATGCCTGGCAAACCTACAAAAGAGCAAGAAATGACTACCTAAGTAAAAGGAGAGAGGCAGAGAGAGATTATGAGAGGGACATCACCAGGAAGGCTGAAGAAAATCCCAAGCTTTTCCACAGCTTTATCAGAGGAAAACTGAAGGTAAAAGAACAGGTTTTAAGGCTAAAGAGAGCGGATGGAAGCATCACTGAGACGGACGAAGAGATCTGCAAAGAATTGAACAATGAGTTTCAGTCAGTATTTACAGTAGAAAATACCCCACCCCCTCAGATTGCAGTGATAGAAGCTCAAGGGCCGGTATTAGAGAACATCAACCTTACAGCCACAGAGGTATGCAAAGCGCTGATGGATTTAGATGTTCATAAAGCTACAGGTCCTGATGACATATCCCCTCATGTGCTTAAAAAATGCGCAAACACAATATCAGTGGCACTAAGTATCATATTTAAGGAGTCACTGGAGTCGGGGAAGATTCCAAGATGCTGGAAACAAGCAAATGTGATACCTATCTTCAAAAAGGGAAGGAGGGATACGGCTCTGAACTATAGACCAGTTTCCTTGACCAGCATAGTTTGCAAACTTATGGAGAAACTACTAAGGAAACATATCTCTCTTCACTTGGAATCCTTCAACTTTTTGTCAGTGAGGCAACATGGCTTCAGAGAAGGAAGATCAACAGTAACAAACTTATTAGAATTTTATGATGAGGTAAGCCAAATCTTACAGGAAAGAGAGGGCTGGGCAGATTGCATATTCCTAGACTTCCAGAAAGCGTTTGACACTGTTCCACATGGGAGACTTATTAGGAAGCTGCAATCAATGGCTAAAATAGGTGGAAATGTCTTGGAATGGATAAAAACTTACTTAGAAGGAAGGGAACAGAGGGTTAGAGTAAGACACTCAGTGTCTGAATGGAGAAGAGTTAGTAGTGGAGTTCCACAGGGTTCAGTTTTAGGGCCACTTTTGTTCCTTGTATATGTAAATGACCTACCAGAGTGTGTAAATTCATTCATGAATATGTTTGCAGATGATGCAAAGATTGTGA
>JAXCGZ010002880.1:0-31600 GCA_037179515.1 Halocaridina rubra | reverse complement strand
ATTCTCATTCGGGCTATGAAATAACCAGATAAGCACATTATATATGTGAAACCCTAAATCATTTTTTTACCCCGACCAGGACTCGAACCTAGGAATTATGATTACTAAGTCAAGGCGCTACCACTACACCACAGAAGGTTAAAAGAAATCCAACCTTATAGCTTATATCTGCTATACTTAGGAATGAACGCATTCTAACTGAATGCCACAATGTTCATATTACAGATTCCCCAAGCTTACTCGTGGCTTCATTTTAGCATTTAATTCAAGTCCCAATCTCATTCGGGCTATGAAATAACCAGATAAGCACATTACATATGTGAAAACCTAAATCATTTTTTTACCCCGACCAGGACTCGAACCTAGGAATTATGATTACTAAGTCAAGGCGCTACCACTACACCACAGAAGGTTAAAAGGAAACTAACCTTATAGCTTATATCTGCTATACTTAGGAATGAACGCATTCTAACTGAATGCCACTATGTTCATATTGCAGATTCTCCAACCTCACTCGTGGCTTTATTTTAGCATTTAATTCAATTCCCAATCTCATTCGGGCTATGAAATAACCAGATAAGCACATTGCATATGTGAAAACATGAATCATTTTTTTATCCCGACCGGGACTCGAACCTAGGACTTATGATTACTAAGTCAAGGCGCTACCACTACACCACAGAAGGTTAAAAGGAATCCAACCTTATAGCTTATATCTGCTATACTTAGGAATGAACGCATTCTAACTGAATGCCACTATGTTCATATTACAGATTCCCCAACCTCACTCGTGGCTTCATTTTAGCATTTAATTCAATTCCCAATCTCATTTGGGCTATGAAATAACCAGAAAAGCACATTACATATGTGAAAACGTGAATCATTTTTTTACCTTGACCGGGACTCGAACTAGGACTTATGATTTCTAAGTCAAGGCGCTACCACTACACCACAGAAGGTTAAAAGGAATCCAACCTTATAGCTTATATCTGCTATACTTAGGAATGAACGCATTCTAACTGAATGCCACTATGTTCATATTACAGATTCCCCAACCTCCCTCGTGGCTTCATTTTAGCATTTAATTCAATTCCCAATCTCATTCGGGCTATGAAATAACCAGATAAGCACATTACATATGTGAAAACCTTAATCATTATTTTACCCCGACCGGGACTTGAACCTAGGACTTATGATTACTAAGTCAAGGCGCTACCACTACACCACAGAAGGTTAAAAGGAAACCAACCTTATAGCTTATTTCTGCTATACTTAGGAATGAACGCATTCTAACTGAATGCCACTATGTTCATATTACAGATTCCCGAACCTCACTCGTGGCTTTATTTTATCATTTAATTCAATTCCCAATCTCATTCAGGCTATAAAATTACCAGATAAGCACATTACATATGTGAAAATATGAATCATTTTTTTACCCCGACCGGGACTCGAACCTAGGACTTATGATTACTAAGTCAAGGCGATACCTCTACACCGCAGAAGGTTAAAAGGAATCCAACCTTATAGCTTATATCTGCTATACTTAGGAATTAACGCATTCTATCTAAATGCCACTATGTTCATATTACAGATTCCCCAACCACACTCGTGGCTTCATTTTAGCATTTAATTCAATTCCCAATCTCATTCGGGCTATGAAATAACCAGATAAGCACATTACATATGTGAAAACGTGAATCATTCTTTTACCCCGACCGGGACTCGAACCTAGGACTTATGATTACTAAGTCAAGGCGCTACCACTACACCACAGAAGGCTAAAAGGAATCCAACCTTATAGCTTATATCTGCTATACTTAGGAATGAACGCATTCTAACTGAATGCCACAATGTTCATATTACAGATTCCCCAACCTCACTCGTGGCTTCATTTTAGCATTTAATTCAATTCCAATCTCATTTGGGCTATGAAATAACCAGAAAAGCACATTACATATGTGAAAACGTGAATCATTTTTTTACCCCGACCGGGACTAGAACCTAGGACTTATGATTACTAAGTCAAGACGCTACCACTACACCACAGAAGGTGAAAAGGAATCCAACCTTATAGTTTATATCTGCTATACTGAGGAATGAACGCATTCTAACTGAATGCCACAATGTTCATATTACAGATTCCCCAACCTTACTCGTGGCTTCATTTTAGCATTTAATTCAAGTCCCAATCTCATTCGGGCTATGAAATAACCAGATAAGTACATTACATATGTGAAAACATGAATCATTTTTTTACCCAGACCAGGACTCGAACCTTCGAATTATGATTACTAAGTCAAGGCGCTACCACTACACCACAGAAGGTTAAAAGGAAACTAACCTTATAGCTTATATCTGCTATACTTAGGAATGAACGCATTCTAACTGAATGCCACTATGTTCATATTACAGATTCTCCACCCTCACTCGTGGCTTCATTTTAGCATTTAATTCAATTCCCAATCTCATTCAGGCTATGAAATAACCAGATAAGCACATTACATATGTTAAAACATGAATCATTATTTTACCCCGACCGGGACTCGAACCTAGGACTTATGATTACTAAGTCAAGGCGCTACCACTACACCACAGAAGGTTAAAAGGAATCCAACCTTATAGCTTATATCTGCTATACTTAGGAATGAACGCACTCTAACTGAATGCCACTATGTTCATATTACAGATTCCCCAACCTTACTCGTGGCTTCATTTTAGCATTTAATTCAATTCCCAATCTCATTCGGGCTATGAAATAACCAGATAAGCACATTACATATGTGAAAACCTTAATCATTATTTTAACCCGACCGGGACTCGAACCTAGGACTTATGATTACTAAGTCAAGGCGCTACCACTACACCACAGAAGGTTAAAAGGAAACCAACCTTATAGCTTATTTCTGCTATACTTAGGAATGAACGCATTCTAACTGAATGCCACTATGTTCATATTACAGATTCCCCAACCTCACTCGTGGCTTCATTTTAGCATTTAATTCAATTCCCAATCTCATTCGGGCTATGAAATAACCAGATAAGCACATTACATATGTGAAAACGTGAATCATTTTTTTACCCCGACCGGGACTCGAACCTAGGACTTATGATTACTAAGTCAAGGCGCTACCACTACACCACAGAAGGTTAAAAGGAATCCAACCTTATAGCTTATATCTGCTATACTTAGGAATGAACGCATTCTATCTGAATGCCACTATGTTCATATTACAGATTCCCCAACCTCACTCGTGGCTTCATTTTAGCATTTAATTCAATTCCCAATCTCATTCGGGCTATGAAATAACCAGATAAGCACATTACATATGTGAAAACCTGAATCATTTTTTTACCCCGACCGGGACTCGAACCTAGGAATTATGATTACTAAGTCAAGGCGCTACCACTACACCACAGAAGGTTAAAAGGAATCCAACCTTATAGCTTATATCTGCTATACTTAGGAATGAACGCATTCTAACTGAATGCCACTATGTTCATATTACAGATTCTCCACCCTCACTCGTGGCTTTATTTTAGCATTTAATTCAATTCCCAATCTCATTCAGGCTATGAAATAACCAGATAAGCACATTACATATGTGAAAACATGAATAATTTTTTTACCCCGACCAGGACTCGAACCTAGGACTTATGATTACTAAGTCAAGGCGCTACCACTACACCACAGAAGGTTAAAAGGAATCCAACCTTATAGCTTATATCTGCTATACTTAGGAATGAACGCATTCTATCTGAATGCCACTATGTTCATATATTCCCCCCCCCCCATTTATTATCCTACTAGGAATCCCGTTCCATGCATCAGCAACTCTACGGTATCACCAAACAAATTTTCACCAATTTCCCTTCTGAACCTAAATTTATCAAGCTTAAATCCATTACCCATTATGACATCTGGTTTGATCATGAATTCTTAAAACTTTATTAATATCACCTTTGTTAATCCCTTTAAACCAGTTATACACCTCAATCATATCCCCCCTAACTCTGCGTCTCTCTAGAGAATGTAGATTAAAGTGTTTTCAATCTGTCATATGGTAGATTTGGGCATTGCATAATTAATTTTTTTTAGGTTTTTTAGTCTTGCTATGGTTATTTATAATTTTTATTTTATCTTTGTTTACATTTGCAGATAGAGGTTCGTTCTCCTGCATCCTCCTCCTCTTCTACCACATAAGTTACTTGCTCACGGCCACCATGCATGTCCCAGTGTACTGTATGACTGTTGCCCACTGCATAATAGAGTACAGTATAGTAATGTATGTTAATTTCTGGCTGTAAAATGAATATGAATATCTTTTGTATACTCTTAAAAATAGATACAGGGCTTTCTGCTCTGCTATGTAGTAATAAAATGTTTTTTACTTATCTTATATCTTTGGCATGGTGTGTCTATGTAAGGTTTGGAACGTATCTATGCCCTTTATCATTGTTTCCTATGGAAAATGACTTGTTTTTTCACGCAATTTTCCATTTATCCAACACTTCTGAGAACCTATCTAGGCGTTATTCTGAGAACTAGGTGTACATATAAATAAATCAGTAATATAACTACTTGCAATTCATATTAAGAGTTCAGGTTCTCATGAGTAAGTAGGGTATATTACACTCATACCTTGACATAACAAATCCTGATTTAAAAGATATCGGAATCAACGGACATAATCCATAGTAAGTGGCCAAGTTAGTATTTTTTGCGGAAGAGTTACATTTTTCAGTGTAAAAGTCTCGTGTGTGTGCTGCTGATGGCTGCTTTGAGACCTGGCTCCTAGTTGGTGCAGGCCTTCAGCTTGTTAACATTTGTGATAGCCACACATGTGAGCTATTGCTCTATATTTTGTGTTTTAGTGTTTATTGTTTTACAGGTAAATTTTATAATCATGCCTTTTGGAGGAAAAGAAGGAAAGCAGAAAAGGATCATTCTAAGTGTAGCACAAGAGTTGAGTTGATTAAAAAGTTAAAATGCAGTATATCTGAGAAGCAAATGTGAGGAGTACGGTGTGAAAAACCATTTTCAAATATACGTAAGGCTAAATAAAAACTAACGGAATATGCCCTAAAGTGTTCTGTTCATGGGAATTCAAGTAAGTCTAGTTCTGTAACAGCTCATAAACATATGAAGATGAGTATTAAGAAGTAGTTAGACAATGCAGTTTACAATTGGTAAGGTGAGCAGAAGTCTTGCGGTATTAAAGCGTATTCCAGTGCCATAAGAAATGCATGCCAACAACTCAGTAGGCATTTAGGTACTGCATACTATGCTAGTGATGGCTGGCTGTGGCATTTTTGTAACTGCCATGGGCCACTTAACGTATATGTGTAGGATGAGGCTGGCAGCTTAGATACAGCAGGTGCTGAATCATTTAGGATTCAGATCAAAGAATTGATGAAGAAAGAAGATATCCTACTGTCCCAGGTGTAAACGCAGATAAAATAGACTTATTTTAGCATTCTCAGCCTAATAATATTCAGGCACGTAAGGGTGAAGATATAACACGAGAGGAAAAAAATGAGTAAGAAAAGAATATTGACACTTCTTTGTACTAATGCTGACGGTATGCATTGACTTAAGATCACTGTTGGTAAATCTGCTTGTCCCCTGTGCATTAAAGGGTTACATGCACACTTGCCTTTTAATTATCACCACACCAAAAATGCATTGTTTAGTAGTTCCATCTTCTCTGACTGGTTTCACAAGCATTTTGTACTAAAAATACGCAGGTACAAGAGGAAGTGTTTAAGTTTTATACAGAGGATGTAAAGGCTCTCCTTTTTTGGATAATGTGCCCCAACATCCTTGTGCTGAAAAATTTGTCAGTGATGATGGAAAAATCTATGCCATGTTTTCACTAGCAAGCACCACATAAATATTACAGCTAATGGACCAGGTGTAATTAGTGCCTGTAAAAGAATACCAACAACAATATTTAGAGTAAACATGGTAGTGATCGAGGACAAGCAGGTGATACAAAATTATATCACTCTTGAATATATAATATTACCATATTTAACATAGCTAATTCGTGGAAGGACCTAAAAATTTCTAAACAAGCAAATAGCTGGAAGAAAATAGTTGAAGATGAAGACAGCATAAGAAGTCCCTCTTTCCTGTGCCAAGCCTACTTTCACTAATACTTTAGATATAAGTTAACCTTACTTCAGATAACAAAACTTACTCTACGGTCATTAGTTTATGGCAACCAAAATTAATTATTGGGAAAGTTTATAATACATACACATACAAAGGCGCAATGCCCCTTGTAAGGGGGCAGCCGAGTCAAAAGCACACACATTCATCAAAGCATTATACACAAATGCTGATGGATTAGCTGGTAAGGCAGTAGAATTAAAAGATAAGATTCACAACAGTAAGGCAGATATAGTAGCAATTACAGAGACTAAGTTGAGTGAGGACATAAACAGTGTCACAGTTTTTCCTAAGGGCTTCAGAATACTAAGGGTTGAAAGATCTGAGAGGACTGGTGGAGGGATAGCACTGCTCATAAGTGAAAGGATTCAAGTTGAAGAAATAAACTTGGCTATAGAAAGTGAGTTCAAGGAATTTCTTGTTGCTCGCATAAATACTGGGTCAGAGAGCATTATAATAACTGTTGTATACAACCCACCAAGGAACCAAAATAGGCTTGAAGTTTATGAGGAAAGTCATATAGGTACTATTGAAGTCATAAACTCAGTTGTTAACATGGCACGGGAAAAAAAATGTAGGATTTTGATTATGGGAGACTTTAATCATAAAGAGATAGATTGGATAAATCTTGACCCACACAGTGGTGAGGACTCATTCGGGGCAAGATTCCTAGATTGCGTACAAGGGAATTTCCTACACCAACATGTAATGGAACCAACAAGGGCCAGGGGTGGGGATGAGCCATCACTACTTGATCTAGCGTTCACAGATAATGTGTTGGATATTGAAAAAATTGAGTATGTACCACCAATTGGAAAGAGTGACCACTGTGTGTTGTTGATGGAGTATATCATTGAAGATATTCTTCCTGAGAGTAGAGGCACTGAGGACATGAGGAGGAACTATCCGAAAGGAGATTACATCAAAATGAATGAGCTTTTTGCAGTTCTTGACTGGAGAACCTTATTTTACAACAAATCTGTACAAGAAATGTATGACATCTTTTGTGAGAAATATGGGAAGATAGTAGATTGCAGCATACCTGTCACCAAAGTAGGTGTAATTCATGCCAGAGAGAAATGGTTCGATAATGGGTGTAAAAGAGCTAAGGAGTGGAGAGACAAATGCTGGAAAAGGTATAGGAGGAGAAAAAACATAAATGCCTGGCAAACCTACAAAAGAGCAAGAAATGACTACCTAAGTAAAAGGAGAGAGGCAGAGAGAGACTATGAGAGGCACATCACCAGGAAGGCTAAAGAAAATCCCAAGCTTTTCCACAGCTTTATCAGAGGAAAACTGAAGGTAAAAGAACAGGTTTTAAGGCTAAAGAGAGCGGATGGAAGCATCACTGAGACGGATGAAGAGATCTGCAAAGAATTGAACAAGGAGTTTCAGTCAGTATTTACAGTAGAAAATACCCCACCCCCTCAGATTGCAGTGATAGAAGCTCAAGGGCCGGTATTAGAGAACATCAACCTTACAGCCACAGAGGTATGCAAAGCACTGATGGATTTAGATGTTCATAAAGCTACAGGTCCTGATGACATATCCCCTCATGTGCTTAAAAAATGCGCAAACTCAATATCAGTGGCACTAAGTATCATATTTAAAAAGTCACTGGAGTCAGGGGAGATTCCAAGATGCTGGAAACAAGTAAATGTGATACCTATCTTCAAAAAGGGAAGGAGGGATACGGCTCTGAACTATAGACCAGTTTCCTTGACCAGCATAGTTTACAAAGTTATGGAGAAACTACTAAGGAAACATATCTCTCTTCACTTGGAATCCTTCAACTTTTTGTCAGTGAGGCAACATGGCTTCAGAGAAGGTAGATCAACAGTAACAAACTTATTAGAATTTTATGATGAGGTAAGCCAAATCTTACAGGAAAGAGAGGGCTGGGCAGATTGCATATTCCTAGACTTCCAGAAAGCGTTTGACACTGTTCCACATGGGAGACTTATTAGGAAGCTGCAATCAATGGCTATAATAGGTGGAAATGTTTTGGAATGGATAAAAACTTACTTAGATGGAAGGGAACAGAGGGTTAGAGTAAGACACTCAGTGTCTGAATGGAGAGGAGTTAGTAGTGGAGTTCCACAGGGTTCAGTTTTAGGGCCACTTTTGTTCCTTGTATATGTAAATGACCTACCAGAGTCTGTAAATTCATTCATGAATATGTTTGCAGATGATGCAAAGATTGTGAAGAAAGTAAAAAACGAGAACAATGGTAGAGAACTTCAGGAGGATTTAAATAATCTGCATGAGTGGTCAGAAAAGTGGCTAATGAAATTCAATACTTCAAAATGTAAGGTAATGAGAATGGGTACAAGTGCAAGAAGGCCCAAGCTTGACTACTCGGTGGCTGGAGTACAACTTCAAGAGACAGAAAATGAGAGAGATCTAGGAGTAAACATACTGGCAGATTTGTCTCCAGAAATACATATAAATGGCATAGTAAGGGCAGCATATGCATTCTTATCAAATGTAAGGGTAGCCTTCAGGCACATGGACAAGGAAATGTTCAGAAATATTTATGTAACCTATGTGAGGCCAAAACTCGAATATGCAGCCCCCTTTTGGAATCCGCACTTGAAAAAGCACATAGCTAAGCTTGAAAAAGTTCAAAGACATGCCACGAAACTGGTGCCAGAAATACGCAATCTCAGTTATGATGAGAGGCTGAGGGAATTAGACTTACCATCACTCGAAGCTAGAAGAGTGAGGGGGGGATATGATGACAGTCTTTAAATTCCTTCATGGTTATGATAGAGTGGATAGGGATCGATATTTTGATATGGCTGGCTCTAGAACTAGAGGTCATAGTTTGAAGCTTCGTAAGAAAACTTCTTTGCAGGATGTAAGAAAATACTTTTTCAGTGTAAGAGTAGTTGATAATTGGAATTCGCTAAGCGAGGAGGTAGTTAATGCTATCTCAATCCATAGTTTTAAGGACAGGTATGATAAGTATCACTAAGTATAAAATGGAACCGATCAGGAGACGGGAAGACACGAGCTTTTGGCTCTTTCCCGTAAACACAATTAGGTAATTACAATTAGGTATTAACACCGATCCTTCCTCTAAGCTCCTTGGGTGTAAAGGGTTGCTACAAGTACCCACCAAACCTGCTTGAATCAAAGTTACTGATAATATAAAAAATAAGTTATATAAATATATAATGTACAAGTCTACACACTTAATATATACTATACATAGGCAGCAATGCACCGACTAAGACATAAACGAAAAACTCAAAAACTAATTGATTTTTATTCTGCATAGACAAAAAATTAAAAATATACTTAAGTTTAAAGCTCTCTCACAATAAAGGATAAATTACCTACGATCTGGCAACTAAGAGATTGACCCTAAAGGTTAAAAGTTAGTTGGAAAAGGACTAGAAAGTAAATAATGAGTTGTAAAACATGGAAATCAACCAGAAGAGGGATACAAGGAGATAGTCTATTTGGACAGAATATCACACAAAATACACTCATTTCTTGAAATAACGCAAGGATAGGTTCTCAAAAGGCTCGTGTAATATAAATTACATGTAATTTAAGTAGTATATTTCCATAAAGAATCATGTTAATATACATAGATATGTTCCAAAAGTGTGTATAATCAAACTATAACAAACAAAAATAAGCTAAGTAAAAAAAATTTTACAAGTGCTGTACATAACCAAACTAAAATACGTAAGCTAAACATTAAAAAGTACAGTATTAAAGATATACAGATAAACCGAAAAATAAATAATAAAAAAAGTAACTCACTCTATATACGGTGGACACCAGGTGTGTAGTGGTGGTGATCAGTGTGTTAAGCCATACCTACTTTCTGACTGGGATTTTCACCCTTATTGGAGTGACTTTTTCAAATAAGTCCTTGTTATACTTGTAAAACAATGATTTATGACTCTCCCTCTCTATTTATTCAATTTTTTCATCTATTATTGATTTATTTATTTATCACTATATACGATGGACACCAGGTGTGTGGTGGCGGTGATCACAGTGCCAAACAATGTTGACTTATTGAATAGCATCTTCACCCTTACAGGGGTGGCTTTTTCACATAAGTCCTTGTTGTACCAGTGTAATAATGATTTATGACTCTCTTTATTCAATTTATTTATTTATTATTTATGTATTTATTTATGCTTGTTTATATATATATATATATATATATATATATATATATATATATATATATATATATATATATATATATATATATATATATATATATATATATATATATATATATATATATATACAGTGATCCTTCGCTGGATCGCGTTTCTTGGCTCGCGTTTTCACTGTACAACGGGTTTTTTTTTTCAAATCATAATTTTATTTTTTGGGTATATGCAAAAATTTAAAATATTGTAAAAATAAAAATTTTCAGTATTTTCATTTTTTTATTGAAAAAAACAAATTTCATTATTTAATCGATAAAAAAAATTTATTTCCCAGCCTATGAATAATAAAACAGTAAAAAATAGTAAAAAACATAAATTTAGATATATAACTCACAGTTCAGGTTACTGCATCATGTCAAATAGTGTCCGATAGCGTACAATGTATTGGGGTCGCACCTAAGTGAGCTAGCATATACTGTATATTAAAATTTCCAGGAGTTTCATGATTTTATTGATAAAAAGACGTATTTCTTACCCTAAGAATAATAAAACAGTAAAAAATAGTAAAAAACATAAATACTAACAGTATTGCACTTCCTACAATACGATACCGGTATGTGCGTTTCGGAAAACGCAAAGGCTCTCACCTACGTGACCTAGTGAATATTAAAATTTTCATTATTTTACTGATAAAACAAGTATATCCTAGCCTAAGAATAATAAAACAGTAAAAAATAGTAAAGAACATAACTACAGTACTAACAGTATTGCACCATGTAAAATACGATACCGGTATCACGTTTCAGAAAACGCAAAAGGCTCTCACCTACGTGACCTGGTGAATATTAAACTGTTCATTATTTTAATGATAAAACAAGTATTTCCTAGCCTAAGAATAATAAAACTGTAAAAAATAATAAAAAACATAAATACTAACAGTATTGCAACATGTAAAATACAATACCGCTATCAGCGTTTCGGAAAACGAAAAGGCTCTCACCTACGTTACATGCTGTTATTTATAAAGTAAAGGGTGTTTTTTTAACAGTGCAGGGAGGGTTTATACAGTACGTAAATGTAAAAATAATTGTAAAATACCTATGTATATGAGTATGTTACGTCATCATCACCTCATTCACGGTATGTTTTCCTATCACTTTCATAAAAATTTACGTTGCTTGCTGTTATTTATAAAGTAAAGGGTGTTTTTTTAACAGTGTAGGGAGGGTTTATACAGTACGTAAACTTAAAAATAATTGTAAAATACCTATGTACATGAGTATGTCATGTAATTGCCACTTCATTCACCGTAATTTTATCTATCACTTTCATATATATTTACGTTGCATGCTGTTATTTATGAAGTAAAGGGTAGTTTGTTAACAGTACAGGGAGGGTTTATACAGTGAAAACGTAAAAATAAATTAAAATATCTATGTACATATAGGCTGATCCTACTCCGCGATTTTCCTGTCTCGCGCCGGGTCCCGGACCCGAACCATTGCGATAATGAAAGGAACACAGTATATTATATATATATATATATATATATATATAATATATATATATATATATATATATATATATATATATATATATATATATTATATATATATATATATATATATGTAGTCGCCGTGGCTCAGTCGGTAGCGTCTCCGACTCTGAGGCGTCAGGTCGAGGGTTCGCGCCCCGTCACGGTCTGAGGTTAGCAAAGGCATGCACTCAGCGTAAGGATTACATCTGCCAAAACCAAGTCCTTCGCAAGAAGGCAACCGTCCTAGCCCTTGGTTGATAAGGGAGTCCGTGACGTAAAACCGGAACCGGAACCATATATATATATATATATATATATATACCTAGTTCCCTTTTTAAGCATGTTTTAATCCACAAAATTGGAATGACACGTCTCAAAAATAATAGTAAAAAAATACGAAATTTGCGAATAATGCCCATACAAAAAAATTAGAAAAAAAAACATTTTCATAGTAGTAAATAATCGACTGCCTCAGAGGCACTTTTCCGCCATCCTCCTCCTCTTCTACCGCTTAATGCAATCTGATATTATGAAGATAATGGAAAAAAAGCATTAAGAACAAACAGCAAACAAACTTTCTATATAATATCCTCAGGGAAATAGCGTACGAGGGTGCATCAGCTGATACGAAAGAGGCAAAATGCTTGCATATAGAGGTTCATTCTCCTCCTCTTCTACCGCTTAATGCGATCGATTATTATGAAGAGAATTGAAAAAAAGCATTAAGAAGAAACAGCAAACAAACTTTCGATATACTATCGTCAGGGAAATAGCATGCGAAAGTGTATCAGCAGATACGGAAGTGCCAAAACGCTTGCGGATAGAGGTTCGTTCTCCCGCATCCTCCTCCTCTTCAACCGCTTAATGCGATCGAGTATTATGATGAGAATTGAAAAAAAGCATTAAGAACAAACAGCAAACAAACTTTCGATATAATATCATCAGGGAAATAGCGTGTAGAGAATATACATATTTCATTTAAGTTTCCCATGTACAGTACGATATAAGTTTTCTTTGTAACGAATTGTATAGTTTTCTTTTTGTCTCAGCTGATTTTATTTACGATAAGATTTCGTGCAGCAAGGTCGATATGTAAAGAAGATAGAATAATGTTTAGAACCAAAGAATATTAATAATACTATAATCTTGAACATTAGATAAACCCCAAATAGAGTGAGTAAATAAAAATTTTATGGGTAAGATGTTGTGCCTGAATAGTGATAAGCATCAGCTGATACAGAAGCAGAAACACGTTTGCGGATAGAGGTTCGTTCTCCCGCATCCTCCTCCTCTTCTAACGCTTAATGCGATAGAATATTATGAAGAGCGTTGAAAAAAAGCATTAAGAACAAACAGCAAACAAACTTGTGATATAATATCGTCAAGGAAATAGCATGCGAGGAAGCATCAACTGATACAGAGGTGGCAAAACGTTTGCATCCTCGTGCTCACTGCCACCATGCACATTCCAGTGTATGCCTGTTGCCCACCGCATAATAGAGTGCATTAATTTGTTTACTGTACAGTAAATCTATATATCTTTTATGCTGTACAGTATTTGCATGTTAATATAAATATCTACAGGTCTTTCTGCTTCCTATGTACTTATAAATTATCTTACTTATCTTATATAGTTGGTATAGTGTGTGTATGGATGGTTGTGGAACGTATCTATGCCCATAATAATTGTTTCTTATAAAAAATGACACGTTAAATTTCGCGAAAATAAAAATACGGGGCACTTCTGAGACCCTATCTTTGCTTTAATCTAAGAACTAGGTATATATATATATATATATATATATATATATATATATATATTATATATATATATTATATATATATATATATATATATATATATATATATATATATATATTATATATATATATATATATATATATATATATATATATATATATATATATATATATATATATATATATATATATATATATATATATATATATATATATATATATATATATATATATATATATATATATATATATATATATATATATTATATATATATATATATATATATATATATATATATATATATATATATATATATATATATATATATATTGTGACAGAGTGTTTCGCTCAAAGTCACCAGAGGCTGTTAGATGCCTTATTAGTTAATTTAGTAACTTAACTGTCATTTTTCTAACTAAAAAAATAATTCCCACTTCTTGGCTTTTGCAGATTATGATTATTTGCAATTTATATCTCAGCTCATAGCTAATTTTAAATATACCTTATTTACTATTCCTGTACGTGTAGAAGCAGCGTCCCGATATAAAGGCTGCTCCTACCTTTCCACTTTTTCAGTGAACATATCAGATACGCTTTGTTTACAATGTTCTTATGATAAAATTGCTTTTGCTGATAATTTTGTTATAAATTTGACCTTGCTGTTATGTCATTAGCCTGTCCAGATATATATCAGTAGCTTCTTTATTATTTGAGTACTTCAATTCCGTCTCCTATAACGCAAAGAATGTTCTAGAGATTGTGTACCAGTAACCTAACTTTCCATTATTATTCTCGTTTTTATTTTATTTGCTTCCACTTGTTGCACCTAAAATACTGTCTCTCCCTTGCATCTCTGCTATAATTGCCTCCCAGGGACCACCACTAAAGTAGCCCTTAAATGATATATGAGCCATTTACTGCTCTAGAAATATATCCTACAGATGACGTCACCAGGAGGGACATTGAAGCCTCCTCATTTGGTGGCCAAACATCCCAGAGGCAGCATCTCGCCTCAGCAGTCAAGTTTATTTTAAACCTTACTTACGTGGCATCTTCACAGGAATTCATCTGGCACAAACAAGGTAAGGGATAGTGTATGGTAAAGCTCGTGGGTCAAGCAAATTGGTTTTTCGAGAATTAGTTACATTCGTTACTGGCTAAATCCTACGAATTTTTTTTCTCAGATTCCATTCCCATACAAACGAAATTTTGTAGATTATCTAACTGGAATCACACTTGCCAAAGTTAATTCCTTAACCTGGAAATTACAACTGATATACATTGCCAAGAAGTTTCTTTTCATTGAATGTGATAAACGAAAATCTCATCCTCTGAAGACTGGTTATGAGCCCGTAAAAATCTATCCCTTCTAACAAATTCTAATTTCAATTCACCCCTTTCTATCATCGTAAATAAAGTGTTTTACGTCAAAAACTCGTGAATAGAGCTATTTGCTATATAAATTGCAAATAATCATTTAACAAGTGTTTTATGCTATAAACAGCAAAAAATTAAAAGGTAATTTTACCCTGTTGTCTTTGCAAATATTTCCTGTTAACCACAATTTAATGAATGCATACTGTATTTATCTTGCTAATTCTTCATAAGTTGGGGATAAAGTGTTTGAGTTATAAGTTGCAAATACTTCTAAAGGTGGTTTTGCACCCCCTTTTTCATTGCAAACAGTTCTTGATAACTATAAGTGAATGAATACTGTATTTATCTCGTAGATTCTTCCTTTATCGTATATAGAGTGTTTTACCATATTAATTGCAAATCAGTAATAAGCATTGAAACTTTTGTGGTTGCCCACAATTTAAGGAATACATACACTACTGTATTTGTCTTGCTTATTCTTTATTTATTTTGAATAAATTTTTTTCCTTTAATACCAGCAAAGAATTAATGGGTTTGTATGCTATTATGGTAGCATAAATATTTCAGGTTAGCTTTGAATAACCAATATATTTTCATCCAGTAGAATAATATTGGAAACTCATTATATGTGTGTTCATGCTTTCAGTTTCCCATTATTAACAGTGTGTCGTTTCTGTTTCTGCAATTGCAGTGTCCTCTATTCTACTCTGCCTGTGTGACAGAGGTAATCGTCGAGTTGAGGCCAAAGTCTTGGCATACATCTGTGGTGCCGGGAAACAAAATTGTGCTCACCACCTCCAGGATTCGAGGCAGCATTTCCTAAAATTTAATTATAAAATTTAATTACATTCTTTTAATGTCATTGCATTTCCAAAATTAAAAGAAAGTTGAATTCTGAGTTTCATTTAACCGAGTAGTGGTATAACGGGTGGGGTGTTCAAGTGCAAATATCTGTCCTGTCTGTTTGTGAGCTCTTAACAGAGTTCAGTACTTTGAGTCCCCTTAGTAAAACAGAATCTTAACAACTCCCCATTCCCCCAACAAGATTGGCGCCCAAACAGGGACCCGAACAGACAGACTGATTTGATAAATTTATTTTTATTTTGCTTTTCAACATTGCACATGAAACCCGATTACCATTGGCTCGATTATTGAAATGAATGAATCATAGGCTGCACACGAAAATTTTCGCGCTAGAGACGTTGCGGATCAGAAATTTTTTTATTTTCAATATTAATTATGGTAACTAATGTTTTCTTTTTCCCATGTGGTAAACAAAATTTCAGGAAATTTACATGAGATTATGTGGTAACAGACTTAAGAAATCTTGCATGACAAGAAGACGTGTTATTTAAAATTTCATTTATTTGCGTGATAAGATTGAGTTTTAAAGCATTCGTGTTTTATATATCCTTTAAAGGGTGATACTTGTTAAGAATTGTTTATATTTCCTTGGGATTTAGGAATTGGGAGAAAGAATATTAAGTATTTTTACTTATAATTGTGTTTTATATTCAAGCATTGACTGCTCATAGATTGGAAAGAAAAACTTTGGTGTCATTCATCGAGCCTAGGATAAGCCTTTCATGTGTCTGAGTTGTCACTTGAAAATAAATTTTCTCATTACTAGTAGACATGTGTAATCTGGCTGCCTAGTTCGCCGTTAGCTTATCGTTGGTGTATTTTGCATAGGATCTGTGCCCTTTTGGCAACACTCCAGAATTTTACTTACGACATTTTATTTGTGGGTACTGCCATATACGCGCTCATACGCAGGCACGACCGCTATACTGTACTTGTTTGTATTCTCTGGCACTGGGTGCTAGTCGGTGAAATTCATTGTTGCTTATTCCTTTCACTGGCATCATAACCGCAGGTACTGCCACGTATTGCTGTTAAGCAGGCACGACTGCCATCCTGTATTACCAGTGTTTCATGCACTGTTTTGCAACATTTTGTTGCTGTTGCCCTTGATTGTGTTGCTCATTCCTTTCATTTGCACCATAACCGCAGGTACTGCCGCATATTGCGGTTAAGCAGGCACGACTGCCATTCTGTATTACCAATGTTTCATGCACTGTTTTGCAACATTTTGCTGCTGTTGCAATTGATTGTGTTGCTCATTCCTTTCATTTGCACGATAACCGCAGGTACTGCCACATATTGCTGTTAAGCAGGCACAACTGCCATTCTATATTACCAGTGTTTCATGCACTGTTTTGCAACATTTTGCTGCTGTTGCACTTGATTGTATTTTGAGTCACTTTTATGGTGAGGTTTTAAGATCACTTTTACGTTTGAGTTTGAACTGTGGTATTGAATTTTTTTCTCTCCTTGATGTTGTGTGGTTCTTTCATTTTTTTCTACTATTGTAGAGATTTGTTTTTTTGTGGTTGTTTTTGGCACTTCGTTATTGACTGTTTAGGAAACCACCATGGAAACCAGGCAGTCACAGGAAACAAACATGGAAACCATCGAAACATTCAATGAGGAGCATTACCTGGACATAATGATTGCTATGGGTGAGAGATGCGGTTTTTCCCCAAGACAGAAGCTCTTCGAATGGACTCATGAGAAGATGGTTGAGCGCCGAGATATGCTGGAGAAGGCACAAGCACAACGCGATGAGGCACAAGCACAGCGTGATGAGGCACAAGCACAACGTGAATATGAGCTTGCGCTTGAACAACGTGATGAGGCACAAGCACAACGTGAACATGAGCTTGCGCTTGCTCGGCTTCAAGCGGGAATCCCTGAGAGTAGTCCTTTATCCGGAAATAGAGATTACAGGAACGGGAGGCACAAGAGCCCCTCTCAGAACTTCAATCGTCCAGCTCATCCTCCTCACAATCCTAAGCCTTATTACAGCCATGCACCCACACTCAAGAAGGATGACCCGGTAAGACCTAAGCCTCAGCAGTTCAGAGGTAAAGGTCATTACTCTGCTCCACCTTCCCAGGGTTTTCAGCCAAACTCTAAGAGCCACCACGCTCTCTCACACAGCGGCAGCCCACATAACCATCTGGCCACTTACTCAGCCCGTGTTGTGGAAACTAGGCCAGAAAGGGCCACCGAGGATAATGCCGAGGAACCACCACACAAACCTACCAATGTGGAATTCATCGGACATGATGATCTAGAAATGATCCCAAAATGCCTAGAAACCATAAATGGCGTGGAAGCTGAGATAGTCCTTAACACAGGGGCCAATGGCATATTTGTTGACGAGAGATTCGTCAGGCATGAAGATTTTACCGGCAAAGTCGTTCGTGTGCGGGTTGCTAAAGGAACACCCCAAATACGACGCTGCTGTGTCATTAACCTGGATTGCAAATACTACAAGGGAAAAGCCCCAGATGTGGCAATGATTGGGCTTACGTACCCTGTCTTGCTGGGTCATGCACTGAACCTAATTCCTATTTTCCAGGCTGACCTCTACCATAAGGACATTTCTCGTTATAACTTCCCTCAGGGGAAGTCACATGAAGCCATTTCAGCAGCAACTCCTGGCCTCGATGCCGAGAATTTGAACGATTCTCCGACTGACTCCGTTGAGTCTGCTGCAGTTAGTAAACGTAATGTGGAATGCGGAGAGTTTCCCCCTCCTTTACCAGATGATGCACCTCTAGAGCCATTGAAGTCCCGTCCAGACTTTGCCATATTGCAGCAAGATTGCCCCAGCCTCAAACACTGGAGGCAGCAGGCCACCGAGGGAAGGACCTTCACAGTGAGAGGAGGAGGCCAGATCACTTACGCCCTTGAAGATGGAGTACTTCGTAGGCATGTGACTAAAGATGGCCACACCTTTAAACAGCTGGTGGTGCCCGCTTCGTTGCGCCGCCAGGCTATGTATGTGGCACACCATTTACCTCTGAGTGGACACCGAGGCAAAGCAAAAACTCGGCACGTCCTTCAGAAGGCTTTTGCATGGCCAAACATGTACGCCGAGGTAGACAGATATGTGGGCTCCTGCCCTGTCTGTCAAGCCACCTCTACGGCACCGGTACCGAAAGTTCCCATGGGGATAACTAAGCTCTCAATGGAGCCATTTTCCAAGGTCGCTATTGACATATTAGGTCTTATTAATCCAGCTTCGTCCACAGGGAAATAGTCCCTCCTTGTATACGTCGAACTGGCAATAAGGTACCCAGACGCAGTGCCACTGTCTTCTATGAAGACTGAAGCAGTCGCTTATGCCCTATTTGAGATCTGCTCCAGGGTTGGCTTTCCTGAGTAGGCCACTTCTGACAATGGAAGTCAGTTTACAAGTAGGCACTTTGAGGCTTTCTGTAACCTTTTAGAAATTAAGCACATTCGTACGAGTGTCTATCATACCCAATCAAATGGAGCATGCGAAAACTATAACGGGACATTGAAGCGATGTTTGCGCAAGCTAGTGATAGATATACCTAGGCAGTGGGACAAGTACGTCCCTGCTGCACTTTTCTCCTTCAGAAACATGCCCCACGACACTACTGGATACTCGCCTTTCGAGCTGATTTATGGTCATAAGGTCAGAGGCCCAGTGGAATTCTTGGCAGAATATTGGGATTCACCTACCATCAAAGATGACGATAAGGACGTCCATGAGTATATTTTGAAGTTTTCGTCTCACCTCAAAAAGGCTTGGAAAACTGCACACTTAGCCATTAAGGGTCACCAGCAGACTGTCAAGCTCCTCTTTGACAAGCGTGCCCGGCGTCGTGCCCTGACACCCGGAGATCGAGCTCTGTTACTTCTTCCAACAGATACCCGCAAGCTAATGCTACGCTGGAAAGGGCCATCCACTGTGGTACACCGGGTGACC
Source organism: Halocaridina rubra (assembly GCA_037179515.1). Classification (NCBI taxonomy): domain Eukaryota; kingdom Metazoa; phylum Arthropoda; class Malacostraca; order Decapoda; family Atyidae; genus Halocaridina; species Halocaridina rubra. The sequence goes on along the minus strand of JAXCGZ010002880.1, from coordinate 11,798 downwards.
CCTGACAATTATGTGCTAAATGTTGATAGCAATAACCGGAAATACCATATTAACTAGCTGAAGCTTTATTGTGAAGACCTGGAGGACCACAGGGATCCTGCGCTGGCACTCTCAGCAGCCCCTATAGATGCCCTCAGCATCAACAGAACCTCCGAGGCTGCAGCAACACAGGTGCTCCATTATAGCCACCCCTTACCTCCTATATTGGAATGCTCCACCCTTGCAGTGGAGACAGACTTATAGGAGTGGAGTTTTTCGGAAGAAGCCCCTCTGGCCGCAGCCACCGCCCTCGCAATTGAAGACATAAGCTCAGCTTTTGATGATGGTAAGGATCCTGCCATTCCCACACACCGAAAGGAAAGTGTGAGTAATTGCATTATTAACTCCAGACTGCAACCGAGTCAACGGGAACAGCTGAACAAGCTATTAGAGGACTATGAGAACTTCTTCAACGACCTCCAAGGCATTACCGCTACCCTTGAGCATCATGTCAGATTGACTGACCCGAAGCCATTTCGTCATTCCTATGGTCTTCCCCACCAGCTGTCCGTACGGCTGAAGGAAGATCTCGACACTTGGGTCCGCCTCGGAATAGTAGAAAAGAACATTTCGCCTTGGTGTTCGCCGTTACTGGCAGTGCATAAGCGTGATGGCAGTCACAGGTTCTGCCTTGACTGTCGTAAGATTAACTCCCATACCATCTTTGATGGAGAGCCCATTGCTGATGCCGAGCATATTTTCTCATTGCTCTCCCAAGCCCGTTACCTGTCCAAGTTGGATCTGGCCAGTGGATTTTGGCAAATCCCGCTGAGCGAGACTACCAAGCCTCTAACAGCCTTTTCCACAAGATATGGTCTATACCAGTTCAGGGTCATGCCTTTTGGTATGGTAAATGCCCCTGGCTGCTTTAGCAGACTCATGAGGATAGTACTACAGGATCTCGACAATGTTTCATGCTTTATAGACGACATCCTAGTGCATTCTCAGGACTGGTCATCGCACCTCGAGACTCTCCGCAGAGTTCTCACTCGTCTGAACCAGCATGGACTTCATTTAAAGCCTTCCGAATGTGAGACTGGTTTCACACAATTGCAGTATCTCGGCCACGTGGTCGGAGAAGGAGTTATGTCCCCTTTACATGACAGGGTACAAGCTATTAAGGATATGGAGAAACCTGCTATTGTCATTCAACTGAGATCATTCCTGGGTAGTGTCGGCTACTACCAACGGTTCATTCCACACTTTAATACTATCGCTGCCCCTTTGCAGCAAATGACCTCCTCAAAGCAAGGTAAAACCTCCCCTGTCCAATGGACAGATGAAGCGGAGAGAGCATTTTTCAAGCTCCGAGAAACATTGGCGGGTGAGCCAGTATTACAACTGGTAAACCCTGATTTTCCATTTATCATGCAGACCGATGCCTCAGACGAAGGCCTGGGTGCCGTGCTCTTGCAAGCCCGATCAGACAACTCAGCAGAAGTAGCTCCAGTGTGATATGCAAGCCGCAGGTTTCGCCCTGCAGAGCGAAATTACTCCACCGTGGAGAAGGAAGCTCTAGCTGCATATTGGGCCATAAAGAAATTTGAAGTCCATCTGTATGGTCAACATTTTACACTGAGAACCGACCACCAACCTCTCCTATATTTACAGACAGCAGACAAGCTAAATCCTTGCCTGAAAAGGTGGGCACTTTACCTGAATCTTTTCAAATTCACTGCCCAACATGTTCATGGCAAGGACAATGACCTTGCTGATCTACTAAGTTGACGGTCGTTACCCTCAAATGAGGAAGCTGGTGCTGTTAGCCTCAATTTGACTAGTCAGTAAAGATTACTTCTCTGATGTGTTGTTTATTATGTTTATCTTTTATGTCTTTAATACAGTACTGTACTTGTTTATTTTAGCGTACAAACGTTATTTCTAATGGAAGACGAAAAAGATGAAGAATATTTCTTTGATCGTAGTTTTATATTTCCCTTTGTGGGACTCTGAAAGCCAGAACATGGCGGAAACATTTTAGTTTAGTGTTGAATAGCTGAAACTGTTTTAAATCCAGTCGCCAATGTTAATGACGACTTGGTTCAAATTTTACATTTGCGTATACTGTATTTTTTGTTTATATGTTATTGCTTTATTGCATGTGAAGCATTCGTAAACTTAAATATTGATATTCACTGATATCTAATTGTGATTTTAATTTTCTTGAAATTTGAGTTTGATCACATTTCTTTTATGTTTTGCATGTCATTTAATGTTTTGCTTATAAGACTTGTTCACTTTTCTTAATAGAATGATATGTTCCAGTGGTGGATCCCATTCTTATTGTTCATTTGTTCTTTTCCATGAGAAGGATATCTCATCCCTCAAAATAACACTGAAGTCACCGTAACTCCCTCTGTTCTTTTTTCGCCTTCTGTAGTAGAATTTTGCTAAATCAATATTCTCTAGAAAGGGCCTTTGTGACAGAGTGTTTTGCTCAAAGTCACCAGAGGCTGTTAGATGCCTTATTAGTTAATTTAGTAACTTAACTGTCATTTTTCTAACTAAAAAAATAATTCCCACTTCTTGACTTTTGCAGATTATGATTATTTGCAATTTATATCTTAGCTTATAGCTAATTATAAATATACCTTATTTACTATTCCTGTACGTGTAGAAGCAGAGTCCCGATATAAAGGCTGCTCCTACCTTTCCACCTTTTCAGTGAACCTATCAGATATGTTTTGTTTACAATTTTCTTATGATAAAATAGCTCTTGCTGAGAATTTTGTTATAAATTTGACCTTGCTGTAATGTCATTAGCCTGTCTAGATATATATCAGTAGCTTCTTTATTGAGTACTTAAATTCTGTCTCCTACAATGCATAGAATGTTCTCGAGATTGTGTACCAGTAACCTAACTTTCCATTATTATTCTCGTTTTATTTTATTTGCTTCCACTTGTTGCACCTAAAATACTGTCTCTCCCTTGCATCTCTGCTATAATTGCCTGCCAGGGACCACCACTAAAGTAGTCCTTAAATGATATAAGAGCCAGTTACTGCTCTAGAAATATATCCAACAGATGATGTCACCAGGAGGGACATTAAAACCTCCTCATCTGGCGGCAAAACATCCCAGAGGCAGCATTTCGCCTCAGCAGTCAAGTTTATTTTAAACCTTATTTACTTGGCATCTTCACAGGAATTCATCTGGCACAAACAAGGTAAGGGATAGTGTATGGTAAAGCTCGTGGGTCAAGCAAATTGGTTTTTCGTGAATTAGTTACATTCGTTACTGGCTAAATCCTACAAATTTTTTTTCTCAGATTCCATTCCCATACAAACGAAATTTTGTAGATTACCTAAATGGAATCTCACTTGCCAAAGTTAATTCCTTAACCTGGAAATTACAGCTCATATACATTGCCAAGAAGTTTCTTTTCATTGAATGTGATAAACGGAAATCTCATCCTCTGAAGACTGGTTATGAGCCCGTAAAATTCTAACCCTTCTCCTAATAAATTCTAATTTCATTTCACCCCTTTCTATCATCGTAAATAAAGTGTTTTACGTCAAAAACTAGTGAATAAAGCTATTTGCTATATAAATTGCAAATAATTAATCATTTAACTAAAGTGTGTTATGATATAAACTGCAAATAATTAAAAGGTAATTTTACCCTGTTGGCTTTGCAAATATTTCCTGTTAACCAAAATTTAATGAATGCATACTGTAATTATCTTGTTGATTCTTCATATGTTGGGGATAAAGTGTTTGAGTTATAAGTTGCAAATACTTCAAAAGGTGGTTTTGTACCCCCTTTTTCATTGCAAACAGTTCTTGATAACTATAAGTGAATGAATACTGTATTTATCTCATAAATTCTTCCTTTATCGTAAATAGAGTGTCTTACCATATTAATTGCAAATCAGTAATAAGCATTGCTACTTCTGTGGTTGCCCACAATTTAAGGAATACATACACTACTGTATTTGTCTTTCTTACTCTTTATTTATTTTGAATAAATTGTTTTCCTTTAATACCAGCAAAGAATTAATGGGTTTGTATGCTATTATGGTAGCATAAATATTTCTGGTTAACTTTGAATAACCAATATATTTTCATCCAGTAGAATAATATTGGAAACTCATTATATGTGTTCATGCTTTTAGTTTCCCATTATTAACAGTGTGTCGTTTCTGTTTCTGCAATTGCAGTGTCCTCTATTCTACTCTGCCTGTGTGACAGTGGTAATCGTCGAGTTGAAGCCAAAGTCTTGGCATACATCTGTGGTGCCGGGAAACGAAATCGTGCTTACCACCTCCAGGATTCGAGGCAGCATTTCCTAAAATTTAATTAGAAAATTTAATTACATTCTTTTAATGTCATTGCATTTCCAAAATTAAAAGAAAGTTGAATTCTGAGTTTCATTTAACCGAGTGGTGGTATAACGGGTGGGGTGTTCAAGTGCAAATATCTGTCCTGTCTGTTTGTGAGCTCTTAACCGAGTTCAGTACTTTGAGTCCCCTTAGTAAAACAGAATCTTAACAACTCCCCATTCCCCCAATATATATATATATATATATATATATATATATATATATATATATATATATATATATATATATATATATATATATATATATATATATATATATATATATATATATATATATATATATACTTTATTTTTTTTTGAGTGTGACACCTGGACAGGTAGAAACTGCCCTCATCAGTAAAGGCCCGGCCACGAGAAAATACCAAGACGAAGGAAAAGAAAAAGGTTAAGGCCAAGGCAGAGATGAGGTATATTTGGTATAGTGTGTCTATGGATGGTTGTGGAACGTATCTATACCCATTATAATTGTTTCTTATAAAAAATGACACGCTAAATTTCGCGAAAATTAAAATACGCGGCACTTCTGAAAACCTATCTTTGCTTTAATCTAAGAACTAGGTGTGTGTGTATATATATATATATATATATATATATATATATATATATATATATATATATATATATATATATATATATATATATATATATATATATATATATATATATATATATATATATATATATATATATATATATATACTTTTTATTTTTGTGTGACAACAGGACAGGCAGAAACTGCCCTCATCAATAAAGGCCCGGCCACGAGAAAATACCATGAAGAAGGAAAAGAAAAAGGTTAAGGCCAAGGCAGAGATGAGGTAATGTCACACAAAAGAAAATGACACACAGAAAAAAACAGTCAAAGTAAAGAGGACCCAGAGATATGGAGGACTAGGCTCAGAGATGACGATAGATCCGCTTTTTGAAGGATGAAAGGTCATAAGGATTAGGAAAGACAGAAGGAGGAAGAGAGTTCCAGAGTCTGGAGGTAGATGGGAAGAAGCAGTCGCTGCACCGACCAATCCGCGAGCTACGAATCTCCACACAGTACCTGTGAGATGAGGTCGCTTGGCGAGTGTTATGCAGCCTCGGCAGTGGAGGAGGGATGCAACTCGCCAACTCACCAGAGCAGCGATGGAAGTAGTAGCGATAGAAAAGCGAAAGGGAAGATACCTTATGGCGAAGAAAGAGAGAATCCAGGTTAAAAGTAAGACAAGGATTATTAATGAGTCTGACTGCCTTAGATTCAACCCTATCAAGAATATAAGTAAAGGAAGAAGTACGCCAGACGTGTGAGCAGTATTCTAAGCAGGGGCGGAAAAGACCTTTGTAAATTTTAAGTAACCGCAGTGAGGAAAAGTAATGACGAAAATGAAGCAAAACCCCCAATTTTTTGGATGAAGATTTAGAAATTTGGATTACGTGATTCCTCCAAGACAAGTTAGAGGCTATATGGATTCCTAATATGTTGATAGAGTTAAGAGGGTAAATTTCATTAGTTTCGAAGACAATAGGGTTATCAGGAGGTGAAGATAAAGAGATAGCCAGAAACTGTGTCTTGGAGGCATTGAATTTAACTAAATTTTGAGTGCCCCATACTCTCTGCAAATCGGAGTTAAGAGTAGAAAAAAAGAGTGATACAAGATTGATTACGAGTAACAGATGAAGGTTGTGAAGAAAAGGCATGAAGAAGAGAGGAAGATGGGGATTGTAGAAGATCATTGATGAAGAGAAGGAAGAAAGTAGGTGAAAGAACAGAACCCTGTGGAACACCACTGGTAACGGAGAAAGGGCTAGATGTCGCACCATCAACTACAGATATAGAACGGTCAGTAAGAAAACTGGAAATCAGAGAACAGAAAGAGGGGGTAAAGCCATAGGCAGGGAGTTTGGCCAACAGAGCCTTGTGCCAGACTCTGTCAAAACCCTAAGAGATATCAAGAGTGACGACAAAGGATTTCCCATAGTTCCTCAGAGAAGATGACCATACATGAGTAAGATAGGACAGGAGATCACCAGTGGATCTTGCCTTGCGGAAGCCGTACTGGTGATCGGAGATAAGTGAGTTAGATTCAAGGCGTTTCAAGAAGTGAGGATTGAGCAAACTTTCGAAAACTTTAGCAATAGAGGAGGTTAGGGCAATAGGTCGGTAGTTAGAAGGAATAGAGCGGTCACCCTTCTTAGGAACAGACTGAACTAGAACATGCTTCCAAGATGAAGGATAGATACTGGTTGACAGAATGAGGCAAAAATGACGGCAAAGCACGGGAGCCAGTTCATCTGCAAACTCCTTGAGGAACCTTGCAGGGATACCATCGGGGCCAAATGCCTTGTTCGTCTTTAGCGAGCGAAGAACCTTATGAAAAAGACTGAGGAACAGGTGCGCTGGGATCGTTGATAGAAGAGTTGGAAGAAAAATGAGAGCCAAAGAGAGTGGCTTTGTCAATGGGAGAGCAAGCTATAGAACCATCAAAACGAATGAGAGTGGTAAAGCTTGAGTTACAGAAGTTTTTGGAGAGGTTTTTGGTTAAGGACCAGAAGCATTTGTCAGTGGGAGAGGAGTTAAGGTCATCAACTTTCCTTCTTATAATGGAAGCCTTAGACCTTCAAATCTGAGCAGTACAGCGATTCATAGCTATAATAAAAGCAGAGCGAGTTAAATCGGAAGGAAAGGCTAGGTTAGATCGGTGAGCCTGATTTCTAGTCTGGATAGCCATGGAGCAGGCACGGTCAAACCAAGGTTTAGGGGGATAGAAAGTTTTAGTAGAAGAGGGGATGTACGCCTCCATTAACGCGCTCATGATCTCGGCAACTTTTAAAGCTACCTGATCAAGGTTGCAGGACCGAAAGCAGTAGTCATCCCATGGGAAGTCAAAGAGAAAGTTACGCAAATTTTCAAGTTGGGTATGCTCGAAGTGCCAAAGGCGGCGCTGAGTAGGAGGGATTGGTGTAGAGGGAGCGAAAATGGAATAGACTGAGATCATAGAGTGATCAGATTTACCAAGAGGGGAAAGCACAGAATAAGAGTAGTTTGAAGGGTTAGAAGTAAAAAATAGGTGAAGAGTGTTTGCAGCATGTTCGTGATGATCAGGAACGCGAGTAGGATGTTTGATAATTTGCTCCAGATCGTGAGTAATAGAGAAAACAAGGGCCTCGCTTCCTCCCACATCAGTGTGAAAAGAATGAAGCCACTCACTGTGGTGTGCATTGAAGTCTCCAATGTAGAGAACTTCAGCATGTGGGTGAGAAGATAGCAAGGACTCATGGCATGAGGACAGATATTCAAAGAAAGACACAAACTCGGTGGAGCTTGGAGAACAGTAGCAGAAGCAGAGGAAGATAGTGGTAGTGGAGAGATAGACTTTCAGCCAGAGAACATCAAAGTCAGGAGATTCAAGGTCCATGAGCCTCACAGTAGGAGTGTTAATGTTGCAGTATGCACAGACCCCACCTTTGGAACAAAAACGAGTATACAGATTACAGTGAGAGATTTGGAATGGGTCAGTGGAAGCATGTATAGACAGCTGGGTTTCAGATAGGAGGAGGAGGTTAGGGAGGAAAGTGCCCAAGTGCTGTTCCACAAACGAAAGATTAGAGTTCAGCCCACAAATGTTAGAATAGTGAAGAGTGAAAGAAGCAGATCTATTGGGAGGTGCAAGGTTAAGAGTAGAACCATTACTACCACTAGGCGTGTCTGCCCTCAAGCCAATGGTGGAGTCAACACAATCCCCGGAGATTCTTCGCACCCCACTATGCTGGGTACTGGGGGCCATTAGTTGTGAACCTTCCATAAATAATAACAAATGTGAGGAAAAAGAAAGTAAAAGAGACAGATGTGGGGAATGTTGTGACTTGTCAAATGTAACGGCATAGCAAGAGATGTGTAATGAATACGCCAGAATATTCAGTGTAGATGTAGGCATGAGGAAAGAACCATCCTGAAGGAAGACTCAACCTGGAACTGTCTGGACCAGTCCTAGTTGCATCCTAATACCTTCAGTCGTAGTCTTTCAACGGGCGGCTGTGCCATGGCCAACCTACTAATCATATATATATATATATATATATATATATATATATATATATATATATATATATATATATATATATATATATATATATATATATATATATATACCTCATCTAACGTTGTTAATTTGTTCCAGGAGAGACGACTTAAGTCGAAAAATGACTTAAATCGAATTAGCTTGTCTCTATGCTAGCCTAGATATACAGATTTACTGTAGTAGTAGTATAGTTGGGTGGGATATGCTTTTTGCAATGGCTCCCAAGTCTTGGTTTTGCTTTGCTAAACTGTTTGTGCAGTTTTTATTATTTGATTTCTTTTTCTATAAATTCTTTTTATAATTTCTTTTCTTTCTTTGACGTCTTTTTCACTACAATATCTAAATAACAATTTTTAGCAATTATTTCAATTTTCTTTTCTATATGGTTGTGTTACAAAACTATATTCTGTTCTTATTTGTGCATATGATTAACAAAATAGTAGAAAATGTTCCAGTCTCTCTTCACATTGTTCACACGTTGAGCAGGTAGTATCTATATTTTTAAATTTATGTACAGTAATCAAACTAATGAACTCTATTATGCCGTTGGCAACAGGCTTAGCATGGTGGCCAGTGTTGCCAGATAGTGCGGATGTTTTTATTTTCAAATGTATGGTACATTTTAAGATATATATTAATTACAAGATGATAGTACTGCAATATAAATAAAAATGTACTTCATCCTGAAGATACTTGAAATAACTTACCAGCTTACATGTATGTTTTTTATATTTATCATTTCCCTCATTTATGTATTCTGGCAACACTGATGGTGGCAGTAAGGACGAGGCTGCATACGTTTTGTCACTCTTCCGTATCAGCTGATGCACCCTCACATGCTATTTCCCTAACAATATTATATTAAAAATAACTTTGCTGTTTGTTCTTAATGCTTTTATTCAATTTTCTTCATAATATCCGATTGCATTAAGCGGTAGAAGAGGAGTAGAATGCGGGAGAACGAACCAGTGCTGCCAGGTGAAGCTGTCAAAAATTCCCTAGATATGCTCACAAAATTTCCCTATTTGGCTCAAAATATCCCCGTTATAGATACATATACAAGGCTATATACATTTCAATTTCTTCATCTCAATTACCACACAGAGTAAAAATATAAACAATTAGAATAATAATAGCTAGTTCTCCAGAATTTCCCTTGATTTTCCCTTTTTTTTTATGGGATTTCCCCTAGATTTTAGTTTTCATGAATTTTCAAGTTTCTTCCCTGTTTCCCTGTACCCACCTGAATTTCCCTAAAACAAGGAAATTTCCCTGTACCTGGCAGCCTATGAACGAACCTCTATCGGCAAACGTTTTGCTACTTCCGTATCAGCTGATGCACCCTCACACGCTATTTCCCTCACAATATTATATTAGAAATAACTTTGCTGTTTGTTCTTAATGATTTTTTTCAATTACGTGCCATGGGGGCAAAATATAAGGTCACAAATGAGTGAAAATGAGAGTAGCCGATAAACAGACATATACCATGCATAAACTAATCAATTCAAAACAATAGCGGTTTTGCGGGAATGACGAGTGACGACGCCTAACAGTCGATATTGGAACTACTGTACGTATTTTAATAAGATTTTATAGCTTTTATTCTTATTTATTGTACAATAACATGATTTTATGTGCTTTTGTTTTTATTTATTGTACAGTAACATGATTTCATGTGCTTGTAATGGTTTTCTAGTGATATTATGATTCCAATATTTGTAGCGGACAGACGTAAAGTTGATTATAATGACAAACTTTATTTTTATTTATTTTTTTATTTTTCCATATATTTTTTGAAAACCGACGTATAATTGAGAACGACTTAACTCGAAATGACTTAAGCCAAGGTATACCTGTATATATATATATATATATATATATATATATATATATATATATATATATATATATATATATATATATATATATATATATATATATATATATATATATATCAGTGTTACCCCGCTGTATCGCGCTTCTTGGTTCGCGGTCTCACTCTATCGCGGTTTTTTTTTTGATAAATTATTATTTTATTTTATGGGTATACGCAAAAATATTAAAATATTGAAAAAAAACATTTTCAGTATTTTCATTTTTTTTTAAATTTACGTTGCGTGCTGTTATTTATAATGTAAAGGGTGTTTTTTTAACAGTGCAGGGAGGGTTTATACAGTACGTAAATGAAAAAATAATTGTAAATGAGTATGTATGTGAAGTCATTATCACCTCAATCACCGTAATTTTTCTATCACTTTCATAAAAATTTACTCTACTTGCTGTTATTTATAATGTAAAGGGTGTTTTTTTAACAGTGCAGGGAGGGTTTATACAGTGCAAACGTAAAAATATATTAAAATATCCATGTACATATAGGCGGATCCTACTTCGCGGATTTCCTGGTTCGCGGTGGGTCCCAGAACCGAACTACTGCGATAAGTGAGGCAACACTGTGTATATATATGTATATATATTATATATATATATATATATATATATATATATATATATATATATATATATATATATATATATATATATATATATATATATATATATATATATATATATATATATTATATATATATATATATATATATATATATATTATATATATACACCTTGTTCTCAAAATAACGCCTAGATAGGTTCTCAGAAGTGTCGTGTAAATGGAAAATCGCGTGAAAAAATGAGTTATTTTCCATAGGAAACAATGATAAAGGGCATAGATACGTTCCAAACCTTCCATAGACACACCATGCCAAAGATATAAGATAAGTAAAAAAAATATTTTATTACTACATAGCAAAGCAGAAAGCCCTGTATCTATTTTTAAGAGTATACAAAAGATATTCATATTCACTTTACAGCTAGAAATTAACATACATTACTATACTTTACTCTATTATGCAGTGGGCAACAGTTATACAGTACACTGGGACATGCATGGTGGCAGTGAGCAAGTATCTTATGTGGTAGAAGAGGAGGAGGATGCAGGAGAACGAACCTCTATCTGCAAATGTATATAAAGATAAAATAAGAATTATAAATAACCTAAGCAAGACTAAAAAACGAAAAAAAAAATTAATTATGCAATGCCTAAATCTACCATATGACAGATTAAAAAAACTTAATCTACATTCTCTAGAGAGGCACAGAGTTAGGGGGGATATGATTGAGGTGTATAAATGGTTTAAAGGGATTAACAAGGGTGATATTAATAAAGTTTTAAAAATTCATGATCAAACCAGAACTCGTAATGGTTAATGGATTTAATCTTGATAAATTTAGGTTCAGAAGGGAAATGGGTGAAAATTGGCTTGGTAATACCGTAGAGTATTCCTAGTA
>JAXCGZ010002879.1:5000-31647 GCA_037179515.1 Halocaridina rubra | reverse complement strand
GAGTTGGCGTCTAAAAGTGCATTCTTCCGTATAATAACCCACAATGTTTCCCTATATGTCGTAAAATTCGACAAAATGAGGTGAAATGGAGGACTGGCAATCCCTCCTCTGCATTTTTTCCTACTAGTGGCCAAGAAATGTGGGTGCATTCTGGCAGGAGACATCCAGCCAGAACCCTAGTCATTGTTTCCCGGCATGTGCTTTGTTGTGGTGTAGTGAAAGTAAGAGGGAGGTGATAGAGAGTATGTTTGTAGAGAGAAAGATGGATGTGCTTGCACTGTGTTAAACTAGGATAAAAGGGAATGGTGAGGTGACATTTGGAAGTGTTGTAGGTAGGGTGTCTGGACTTGAGAAAGGGAAAGGAAGAGAGGGAGTGGCTCATTTGGTAAATAAAAAGATAAATAAATATGTGGTGGAATGGAAGGAAGTATCGTCTTGAATAATAATGATTACGATGAGATTGGCTAACGAGGTTGGGTGTTTGTGAGCGCATATGACCTTGACAGAGGAAGAAGAGAAGAATTATGGATGAAATTCAATGAGTGTGTGGAAGACTTGGGAATGAATGAAATGTGGTGTTGATGAAAGATTTGTATGCTAGAGTAGGGAATGAGCCAGTGGTTGGTGTTACTGGAAAGTATGGCATACCTGGCTGGAATGAGAGTGGAGAGAAAATTATAGAAATCTGCATTGAGAGAGAAAATGTTAATTGCCAATACTGTATTTAAAAAGAAGAATATCCACAAATATACATGAGTCAGAGTAGATAATGAAAGAGTAGTGGACAGAGCATTAAAGGATGATACTGTGGTGGACAGGAGGGAATTATTAGAGTACTGGATGTGAATGTTCTGAGAGGAGCTATTGGTGAACATATGATCATTATTTGGAGGATAGTGGAGTGATTATTATTATTTTATTAATTTACTGCGCCAAGGCGTCAGACAGTACATGAGTTCATACAAATAATGCTTCAAATGGATACAAAACCAAGAATAGAACATAGTTTACAGGGAGGTGTACACATTGATAAAACATTGCTGCATACTAACACACAACTCACAGTATGGCATTACAGAGTACATTATATACAAAAGTAAAGCTCAGAGAAACGCAGAATGCACAAACAGAATTATACAGCAACATACAGAAAATATATGTATAATTCAATATAATTAATGGCCACCAAAGTGAGGATAACGAGCAAGAATAACATCAAGGTTGTCATCATTAAGTAAAAATGAGCAGATCTGTATTAAGTTCTGACCTCGTGGTAAAACATCTCTCACTGTGGGGCACTGAAGACAATAGTGGTCAAGAGTGTTAGCATTAGGACGGTCGCATAATTTACAGGAGGTGTACTGTGGCATATCTAGAGTCTGGGAGACCTGCCATAAAGGCCGATACCCCATTCTGAGCTGAGCACTAACTACATTGTTTTTCCGCACCATTAACCCGCGTCTGCGATACTTGTAGCGACTGTGAAGAAAGTGATCATGGTGCTGTATGGACACACTGTTGGCCCTAGAGTGGGAGAGAGGATCAGAGGTGTTAAAAGTAAGTGGACTGAATAAGAAAGAGAAAGACTGTGAGTTTAAGGCCAGTTTGAGAAATGTGTGGAATGTAGTGAAAAAGTGGAGGAGGAAGTGGAAGCGAAATGGAGTTGTTTCAAGGAGGACTTTATGAAATATACAGAGGCAGTGTGTGGAAGGAGACTAATAGGTGGAAGTAAAAGGAAAGGTAGTGAATGGTGGAATGAGGAGGTGACTGCAGTAGTGGTAGAAAAGAAGTAGGCTTTTGAGGTATGAGTGCACATAGGTAATGTAGAGGTATATGAAAGGCATAGTGCAGAGAAGATTAGTAATGTACATGGTGAGGGAGGCAAAGAGAGAAGTGGATGTAATGCGGGGTAGGAATTTGCATGAAAATTTTGAGAGCAAACATAAGTTTTGCCTTTCCAATGTATCTCAGCTTTAAAAGAGGATGTTAAATATAGGGGGTACAAAGTTTGCTATAATAATAATAATAAGAGTAATAGTAATAATACTAATAATAATAAGATTAGTAATAAGAGCTACATAATGACTTTTGTCACTATGTAGCTATTATTACTAACATTATCATCCTTATTATGATTATTATTATTATTATTATTATTATTATTATTATTATTATTATTATTATTATTATTATTATTATTATTATTATTATTATTATTATTATTATTATTATTATTATTATTATTATTATTATTATTATTATTATAGCAAACTTTGTACCCCCTATATTTAACATCAGCTTTAAAAGAGGATGTTAAATATAGGGAGTACAAAGTTTGCTATAATAATAATAATAATTGTAATAGTAATAATACTAATAATAATAAGATTAGTAATAAGAGCTACATAATGACTTTTGTCACTATGTAGCTATTATTACTAACATTATCATCCTTATTATGATTATTATTATTATTATTATTATTATTATTATTATTATTATTATTATTATTATTATTATTATTATTATTATTATTATTATTATAGAAACTTTCATATCCCTCCCTTTTATAATTTTTCAAATGCAATCAATTATTATCCACACACTCATATCAAGTTACAATTCCTTCATGTTCTCTTCTCGACTTATGATTGCTATTTTTATCCCTCTAGCCTGGTCATCAACTCACATTTTCACATATCTTTCGTTTTTTTCCATCTCCATCAATTCTTTTTCCTCTAGGCTGTCCATCATCGTCACCACCCGAAATGTCATAAGTTCGATAGAAATAATGTAAGAGAAAATTTCATTTTGTGACTTGACAGGTTATAATACAGAATTTCTTTCGAAGAAAGAAAGTAAAAATTTATTGCATAAGGAAAAGAAAAAAGGAGTTTTTCTGTAGTTTGGAAAGACATGAAGAGGGTTGTGTTTTTGCGCATATGAAGTACGTTAGCACCTCCATCTATTTGCAGTAGTTCACTAAAGAGCTACTGAATGCTACAGTGTAATTATCCATAAATAACCATACATGATGTAGCCTTTGTACTGTCACTATTTATCATGTTGTAACGTTGTTTGCCACTTTGTTTGTGTCTCTAATTATGATTTTAAAGAGATTAATGTGTTTCTTAAAAGCCCTCTATGAAGTGTCTTTAAAGTGGAAATATATATTACTCACAACTGCATAATTTGTAATCATTAGGGAAGAATTATCAATATTTTATATATTTATTCACGGGTTCTTCTTCACATACCTTGTATTTTAGTGTTACTAAATGTGCTTATTAATAAAACGAGGGAAAATAAGAGTATGTCACTTTTAGTACTAAATATAAGAACTAAATTATGCCTTTTCTTCAAAAGCGAAATGTGGTAACTTCGGACTGTAAAACATATTCCTCCCTAGGGGTGTAAGTGTATCTTAAGGAGCAACTGGAGAGGCTCTTCCTTACAAAACCTAGAGATATAAATGATTTTCTATAAATTCGGCTCTGAAAGAGGATGCTAAATATAGGGATAGTTCAAAAATTATCTTTAAATTTCAAAATACTTCTACTGGGGTTATATCCGAATTCTAAGTCTAGTATAACTAGAAATATTAACATTTACGTCTTCCCGTGAATAAATTATACACACACACACACAATATATATATATATATATATATATATATATATATATATATATATATATATATATATATATATATATATATATATATATATATATATATATATATATATATATATATATATATATATATATATATATATATATATATATATATATATATATATATATATATATATATATATATATATATATATATATATAATATATATATATATATATATATATATATATATATATATATATATATATATATATATATATATATATATATATATATATATATATATATATATATATATATATATATATATATATATATATATATATATATATATATATATATGACTGTCAAAATGAAAAACTTTTGTAAATTACATTAGGCTCTAATATATTGTTCTTTACCAGAATGTTATTAAAAGCAGCAAACAGTTCGTCTGGTGTTAAGTTTTGTTATTTTTATTTTTCTATTTTGTGAATATTCATAAATTTACTGAAATATAGAATGGTATTTTTAAGTTATCTAAATTAGGAATACAAAATGACATTTAGTATCTTATTATATATTTTTCTCTACCTTTATCCACCTGGTTAACTTTATAAAAAAAATGCAAAAAATATCCCTAATCATAACCAGGCGATAAATTAACTTTAACTGCAAAGGTGTAACTCATTCACATAGTCTCCTGTAAGTAAAGGATGCTATAAAGTGATCAGAATATCGTCAACACAATAGGATCAACTGAAAAATCTCCCCCCCCCCGCAAGAGTGCCCGGCGTAACAATTTCCCCCAATTGAACTCAAAGACAAGAACATTTCTCTGATTAGGTTAGGTTAGGTTAGTCTCGCTAATGATTATAAGGACTAAAATGTTAGATTAAATATACAATTCTGCCTTTGTAATGCCGACCAATATTGACCTCAACTTAAGTTACTCCATAATTCTGTGACTGATCCAGATGGATAGCCTAACCTAACCTACCATTTCCAATCAAAGAAGTAGCAAAATATGACTAAGCAGTGAATCTTTAATGTCTACAATGTCTTGGACTTAAGTTAACTCGTAATTAAAATCTCGCTTCTTTACAATTCGTCGGTGTGAGACCTTCTAAAGAAGGTCTTGGCCAAGTTCCTAATTGGAAATGCAGTTCGGGGCTTATATACTGTATATTGATCAAATGACCCAGGCCCCATGTGCGATCAACTGAAGAATCTCCCCCTGGGTGGGTTTGGGGGGAGACTCTTCAGTTGATCCACGTAATATAAAACATATGCAAATTCACGAGTTTAAGCTATAACTTAAAGTAAATATTTTTAACTGCTAAAACAGCTTATTTGTTATTGCATATCAAATGATATGATAATGAAAAAAAAACAAGGCTACGAAGAAAATATTTCCATAAGCATTAAGTAAATAAGCTCTGATGAATCAGGTAAAGATCAGCTACCCCCAGAATGTTAACTAACCCCATAAGTTGTTAGGTTAGGGTAATGCCCAACCCAGCCCAAACCAAACCTGATCTAACGACTAATGGGGTAATTTAATATTCTAAGTATTGCTTATCTTTACCTGATTCTCCTTGATTAACATTTCTCAAATCCATATTTAAAATTCAAATGTAGCAAACACATATTCGACTTTGTAAGAACTTATTTCCATATTGTACAATGTTCACTTAATATTTGCACTATGGCTAATACCTAGATATTTGCGCTAAACCCCATATTGCTTATCCAATACACCAGCTTCGTGCACTTTCTATACCCTTCTGAATCACTTCAGGTAGTCCAGCTGATAAGTGCAAATATGACAAGAATACTTTAGTAGGTGCCACAAACTCAAATTTTGCATGTTTATACTTCTAAGCCCCCTGTTACTAGAATAAAAGTGTCAGTCTAAAATCCAAAATGGCGGTCATTCCACAATATGCCAGCTAATGACCAACTTCTTAACTGAAATTGGATGTAAAATGCGATGGAGTTCTCAGATTTCAATTAACTTAATCTTAATTCATAGGAGCTTTCAAAGGTCTGATATGAATACTATGGTCATTATGGTATATTTTGAAGGTGTTAATCCTTGGAATTTTAGGAATGCAGTTTTAAATTTCAAGTCAACTGAGACTGGATTTGGAATACCCCCAAAACATAAAATATGAGAAAATCCGACATATCCGCCATATTTTGATACCAAAACCCTGATAGCAGAGGGCTCAGAGGAGCCCATGTTGTAAAACTACAGCCATCTTTAATTTTCTGGTGATTAACTTTTTTCTCATATTAATAAGCTTTAATAAACATACATTCCAAATCTTGTGCATGTATCGTAACTGTAAGTATTCTGTACTTTTCTGTGGTGGAGACCATTGGGTGTGCATGGTATATTGGTAGAGAAGAGAAGAGAAAACAAGAGATAGACGAGTAGAAAGTATTTGTGAATAGGTAACACGACCCAGAGGGATTTTCCGCACCAGCACAGCGCTGTAAAATGGGACAAGTAGGTGACGGAATGGCATGCTACTGGCGAGGGTAAACCAGCTACAGCGTAAAGCCTCACAGCAGATTATTGCTCATATACTCTGCGAGTACAGATGTATTGCTTATCTCTATTGGTATAAGGGTTGAAAACATGTATGTAATATAGCCGAGTACAACCCAGTATTATAGGCAATAAAAGGAGACGCTCTATATTCCTAAATTAAGGAAGAACGGGATGTTACATAAAAGACTGACAATAATTACTTAAAGGCAGCACAAGAATTTCGATTGTTTTCGAGTTAAATATTGGATCAAACACCTGTTCATTTAAGCAGACCTGCTTAAAAAATCATAAAGTACTTCCACTTAGAATTAACAACCATAAATTTTTTATGTTTTATAAGCAGGAGACTTAAATAATCCTTAGTTTCTTCGCCATTTTCATTGTTCTGCCCTTTTTTATCATTCCATACATCTGATAAACATGTTACTGACCTCTCTTTCGTCGCAATAATCTTAAAACATAAGCAACTGTAAATCCTAATCTTTTCTGAACAGACTTTTATATGGATTTTCATAAAATACTTCTCGTTTAAGTCTTTATACAGGTAAGGCTTCAAACCATAGTTGTCCTGGGGATAGAGGAACAGTTAATGAAAGGAAAGAGATGATAAACGTTATACAAAATTAAAAGTACTTACAAAATTTTAACTTCATAAAAAAACCAGCAGAGGGAAACAAGTCAAATACAGAGGGTTTCTTTATCTCTCTTGCTGGGTATATATATATATATATATATATATATATATATATATATATATATATATATATATATATATATATATATATATATATATATATATATATATATATATATATATATATATAGAGAGAGAGAGAGAGAGAGAGAGAGAGAGAGAGAGAGAGAGAGAGAGAGAGAGAGAGAGAGAGAGAGAGAGAGAGAGAGAGAGAATTATATATATATATATATATATATATATATATATATATATATATATATATATATATATATATATATATATATATATATATATATATATATATATATATATATATATAGAGAGAGAGAGAGAGAGAGAGAGAGAGAGAGAGAGAGAGAGAGAGAGAGAGAGAGAGAGAGAGAGAGAGAGAGAGAGAGCGAATATTATCTAAGCGGTATTTTGTTATTACCTTCTTGATTTTTCCATCTGCCTCTGATTTGGAAAGGTCAGTTTTTCTTTCATTTCTCAACTCCTTCATAGACTGCCCCAAAGATTTATTATTTTACAAAGGGTACTTCGAGAATCACTTCTTTCATTTTGAAAGATGCCACTCTTTCCCATATCTATCGCTATCTCAAAAAAAATAAAAATATGAAAGTTGCTGAAGCATCTGAAGGGATGTTATGATATCCATAAAAAGAGGGAATATGTCCAATATTTCAATAGAAATCTCCACTGAGCCTCCGAAACTCATTTAAACAGTCTGAAAGAAAAAAGGAGCAGTTGATGGTAGTACTTTAACATATCATTCCAGAATCTAAAGCAAGATTTTTGTGGTAGTAACTTTAGAAGAAACCAAAAGACATTTTTCTTTAATCATAGATTTTCGAAAATATTAAAATAATCCTATATTTCAGCCTAAAAGTCTCTTGAGTTTATTATTATTATTATTATCATTATTATTATTATTATTATTATTATTATTATTATTATTATTATTATTATTATTATTATTATTATTATTATTATTATTATTATTATTATTATTATTATGAGTGGAAGAGAGCATTGGATTCACGTCGTATGTTATTGGAGTAGGGAAGAAAAAGCGCAAGAGACATGGTGTATAGATGACGCCAAGCAAAGTGATTTCTTGCACCAGAACAGCTCTGTAATTTAGAAGTGTGGGTCTGGGGGGACGTTGCCATGAGATGAAGGCCTGGGGATAAACCAGCCTCGGCTATCAAGCCTCATGGCAGATTATTGCCCATCTATGATGTCAACGACCCGAGCAGTATGCTAGGTGGAATTCTGGCTAAGTGTGTTGTGGCCTGTGCTGGTCCCAAGCCCGGATAAATAGAGAAGGTTGGTGTCAGGAAGGGCATCCGACTGTAAAAACCCATGCGAGAACCAATGAGATGAGTCGTAATATTGATGAGAATAATGCTAGGGTGTACTCCGTAAAAGACGCAAAGATACATCGCCCTAACCCTGTGACAAGGCAAGAGCTACTGTACCATGAGCGGGTGCAGCTAAAGAAGGGAGCTCTAAATGGAATCAGGGTAGGCCATCTCAATATCAGGTCGATGACAGGACGAAGAAGAGAGTTGGCAGATTTTATGAGGCTAAAGAACGTGGATATCTTATGTGTGCAGGAAACTTGATGGAAGGGGAATCCAGCAAAGAGCTGGGTGATGGTTACAAGCTATTCTATAGTGGAGCAAATGTGCAGGGTAGGAATAGAGTTAGCATAGTGCTGTCCGAGGAAATGAAGAATGCAGTGATGGAAGTGAATAGGAAGAATGACCGCATTATAAGTGTGAAGATATGTTATGGAGGGGAGACAATGAACATCATTAGTCCTTATGCACTACAAGTGGGGTGCACAGAGGAGGAAAAGAGCTATTTTTGGAATGAAATATGTGAGGTAATTCAGGAACTGGAGGAGAATGAGAGGATTATAGTGGGTGCAAATTTTAATGGGCACGTTGGAAATGGAAATGTAATTGAGCGGGTGCATGGAGGACATGGGATCGGGGAGAGAAACCCAGAGGGGCAGAGTATAGTAGACTTTGCCATGTCCTTTGATATGGCAATAGTTAACACTTTCTTTGAAAAGAAGAGAGAGCACTTGATAACGTACAGGAGTGGTGGTAGATGCTCTCAAATAGATTACTTCCTTTACAATAGACCAAGGCTGGTGGAAGCTAAGAACTGTAAAGTTATCCCGGGCGACCATGTAGCCCTCCAACACAAGCTTCTGTGTGCGGACCTGAAGATAAAAAGAGAGAGAAAAACGAAAATGAATGTGGTAAAGAAAATCTGGTGGTATAAATTGTTAGGGAGGGATAATGATGAGAAGAGTGACTTTAGGAGAAGAGTGTTGGGAGAGATTGACCTGGAAATTGAAGATGTGGAGGAATGGTGGAGGCATAATGCACCAGTGATCAGAAGACATGGAAGGGAGATACTGTGGAGAAACATCTGGAATAGTGTGGGAAGAAAAGGAAAGCTGGTGGTGGGAGGAGGGTATAAGGGAGGTTGTAAAAGGTAAGAAGGAGGCAAAGAAGATATATGAAGAGTCACAGTTGCAGGAAGACAGAGAAATATTAAGGGAGAGAAATAAAGAAGTAAAAAAAGGTAGTAGCTAAAGCTAAGGCAAGTGCATATGATGAGGTTTAATGATGAACTGGAAAGTAAGGAAGGTTTAAGCAAGATGCTCAAATTGTCAAAGGTAAGAAATAAAAGTACAAAGGACATCACCCGACTAGGGTGGTAAGGTCCTAAAGAAGGAAGAAGATATCCTGAAACGATGGAAGGAGTATTTTGAGCAACTGCTAAATGAAGAAAATGAAAGCCTTATTAGAGAGGATGGACAAATAAACATGGGAATGGTAATGGGGTTCTCTAGGGAAGAGGTGATATGTGCCTTAAAGAAAATGAAGAATGGGAAGGCAACAGGACCTGACTTGATTCCTGTTGAAGTTTGGAAAGCCTTGGGAGAGGAAGGGGTAGACATCTTGTAGGATCTTATGGTAAAAATCTCTGAAAAGGAAAAGATACCAGAAGAGTGGCGGTAAAGTATATTAATACCTATATTTAAAGGTAAAGGTGATGTCCAAGAATGCAGCAATTATAGAGGCATTAAGCTAATGTCTCACATGCTGAAGATACTGGAGAGAATGATAGATGGCAGGCTAAGAGAAGAAGTGAGAATAGGGAAACAATAGCTTGGATTTATGGAGGGAAGCGGCACAACAGATGGAATATTTTGTAAAAGGCAGCTGATGGAGAAATTTAGAGAAAAACAACAGACTTGCACCTGGTTTTCATAGACCTTGAAAAGGCTTATGGCAGAGTGCCAAGACAGGAAATATGGAGATACTTGAGGGAGAAGATGGTACCGGAAAAGTATGTTAGAATTATTCAGGAGATGTATAGGGGTGTGTATATCAGAGTGAGATGCATTGTTGGAGAGACAGATGAATTTGAGGTAGGAGTGAGATTACATTAGGGATCGGCACTTACTCCATTCATCTTCAATGTGGTGATGGATGTAATGACCAATGATATGAGAGAAGCAGTGTCATGGTGCATATTATATGCAAATGACATTGTATTGTGTGCAGAGAGGAGGGAGGATTTGGAGGAGAGTTGGAGGGATGGAGAGCAGCACTTGAGGAGAGAGGCATGAGGATAAGCAGGTCAAAGACTGAACATATGTGTGCCAACATTGCTGAGGATGGTAGACATAGCATAAGAATGGATTGGGAAGAAATAAAGAGATTACAGAAGTTCAAGTACTTGGGGTCCATAGTAGAGGCTAGTGGAAGCATGGATCAAGAAGTGAGACATCGCATTCAGGCAGGATGGAATAACTGGAGGGCTGCATCTGGTGTTCTCTGTGACAAGAAGGTACCACTGAGATTGAAGGGAAAGTTTCATAGGACCGTTCTAAGACCATTTATGTTATATGGAACAGAAACAGCGCGTATGAGGAAGACAAGAGGAGAAGGGGATGGATGTAGCAGAGATGAGAATGTCTGGAGTAACAAGGAAGGATAGAATTAGGAATGAGTATATAAGAGGATCGACAAAGGTAGTTGAATTATCAAAGAAAATACAGGAGGGAAGGCGTAGATGGTATGGACACCTGCTTACGTCGGGACAAACATCATGTTGGGAGACATACGATGGAGATGGAAGTTTGGGGTAGAAGG
This sequence comes from Halocaridina rubra, assembly GCA_037179515.1. NCBI lineage: Eukaryota > Metazoa > Arthropoda > Malacostraca > Decapoda > Atyidae > Halocaridina > Halocaridina rubra. Next base: position 20,593 of record JAXCGZ010002879.1, on the reverse strand, counting down.
AGGAGAGGAAGACCAAGAAAAAGACTGCGTGATTGTATAGGGGAAGACTTGCAATGGAAGGGTATTGATGAAAACGAAGCACAGAACAGAAAGAGCTGGAGACGACTCATTCACAATGGCAACCCCATATAAAAATGGGTTAAAGCTAAGATTATTATTATTATTATTATTGTTATTATTATTATTATCATTAATATTCTTCTTCTTCTTATTATTATTATTATTATTATTATTATTATTATTATTATTATTATTATTATTATTATTAGTATCATTATTATTATTATTATTATTATTATTTTGTTATTATTAAATATCACATATGTGTTGACAGCTCAAATCTTAGAATACAATATATGACATTTTGTCAAACACAGAAGTAGATATGCATAATATCATATGCTTGCTCTTCAATATATGTATTGCATCTACCTGATACAGGTCATTGATGAAAGAGCTGTGTGTTCAAATTAATATAATAATTAAATACCATACAAAGGGAGAAGCGGTACTCTGTTGAAGGACAGTATATAATGCATAAACGTCTTCTTCTGGAACTTGAACCTAGGACTTATAATTACTAAGCCAAGGCGCTACCAACTACACCAAGGAAGGTTAAAAGGAAACAGACCTTATAGCTTATATCTGCTATACTTAGGAATGAATGCATTTTATATGAATGCCACTATGTTCTTATTACAGATTCTCCAACCTCACTCGGGGTTAAAATGATTCATGTTTTCACATATGTAATGTGGTTATTGTTGGTCCCAAATGAGATTGGGAGTTGATTCAAATTCGAAAACGAAGCCACGAGTGAGGTTGGGGAAACTGTGTTATGAACATAGTGGCATTCAGATTGAATACGTTCATTCCTAAGTATAGCAGATATATGCCATACGATCTGTTTCATTTTAACTTTCTGTGGTGTAGTTGGTAGGGCCTTGGCTTAGTATTAATAAGTCCTAGGTTCAAGTCCCTGTCGGGGTAGAAATGATTCATGTTTTCACATATGGTATGTGCCTATTTGGTCCTTGTTGGTCCCGAATGAGATTATAAGTTGAATTAAATGCGAAAACGAAACCACGAGTGAGGTTGGGGAAACTAATATGAACATAGTGGCATTCAAATAGAATGCGTTCATTCCTAAGTATAGCAGATATGAGCTATAAGGTCTGTTTCCTTTTAACTTTCTGTGGTGTAGCTGGTAGCGTCTTTGCTTAGTAATTATTAGTCCTAGAATCAAGTCCCAATCGGGGTAAAAATTGATTCATATATATATATATATATTTATATATATATATATATATATATATATATATATATATATATATATATATATATATATATATATATATATATATATATATATATATATATATATATATATATATATATATATATATATATATATATATATATATATATATATATATATATATATATATATATATATATATATATATATATATATATATATATATATATATATATATATATATATATATACCACCGCTGAAGAGTCTTTTGGACTTGAGTAGGACTGTCCTTGACAGTTTGATTATAAGTCTTCCTTCCGTTACGGTTCTTTTTCTAAGCCTACATCAACACTGAATATTCTTGGATATTTGTTACACCTAACTTATTATCCCTTCACATCTGATAAGTCACAACAATCTCCATCTTTATTTCTCTTTACTTTATTTTTTCTTCGAGCCCAGGTCCGATGAGGGCATACTTATTATTCTTTTTTTTTTAGCCAATCATATATATATATATATATATATATATATATATATATATATATATATATATATATATATATATATATATATATATATATATATATATATATGTATATATATATATATATATATATATATATATATATATATATATATATATATATATATATATATATATATATATATATATATATATATGGTAGCAAATGAACCATTTAAGAAAACAATGTTGTTTTCTGTAATGGTCATTTTCCTACCATTTTATGTTGCATATAACAGTTCAGTGCTATATATATATATATATATATATATATATATATATATATATATATATATATATATATATATATATATATATATATATATATATATATATATATATATATATATATATATATATATATATATATATATATATATATATATATATATATATATATATATATATATTATGAGTGACACCAGGACTGTCAAGAAAACTGTCCTCATTAATAAAGGCCAGGGCACAATGAATTCATTAAGATGAAGGAAAAGGAAAAGGTAAAGGACGAGGTAGAAATGAGGTATTAATACAGAGAGGAAAAGGACAAACTGAAAGAATAGTCAAAGCACTGAGGACCTAAAGATATGGCAGGAGTAGGATCCGAGATGACGACAGATCAGCTTTTCGATGGAGGATAGGTTACAAGAAATAGGAAAGACAGAAGGAGGAAGAGTTCCAGAGTCTGGAAGTAGATGGGAAGAAGCAGTTGCTGCATCGACCAATCCGTGAGCTACAAAATCTCCACACAGTACCTGTGAGATGAGGCCACTTGGCAAGTGTTACGCGGCCTCAGTAGTGAGGGAGGGATGCAATTCGCCAATTCATCAGAGCAGTGATAGAAGTAGTAGCAATAGAAAGGAGAAAGGGATGATACCTTATGGAGAAGAGAAAGAGACTCTAGCTTAAAAGTAAGAGATGGGTCATTAATGAGTATGACTGCCATAGATTTAACCCTATCAAGGAGATAAGTATAAGCAGAAACACCCCAGATGTGCGAGAAATATTCTCAGCAGGGATTGATAAGATCTTTATAGATTTTAAGTAACTGTAAAGAGTTAAACTTATGACAAAAACGAAAAACCGCCAGTTTTTTGAATGCAGATATAGAAATTTGGATTGTGCATTTTATATGAATGCCACTATGTTCTTATTACAGATTCTCCAACCTCACTCGGGGTTAAGATGATTCATGTTTTCACATATGTAATGTGGTTATTGTTGGTCCCAAATGAGATTGAGAGTTGATTCTAATTCGAAAACGAAGCCACGAGTGAGGTTGGGGAAACTGTATTATGAACATAGTGGCATTCAGATTGAATACGTTCATTCCAAAGTATAGCAGATATATGCTATAAGATCTGTTTCATTTTAACTTTCTGTGGTGTAGTTGGTAGGGCCTTGGCTTAGTATCAATAAGTCCTAGGTTCAAGTCATTGTCGGGGTAGAAATGATTCATGTTTTCACATATGTTATGTGCCTATTTGGTCCTTGTTGGTCCCGAATGAGATTATAAGTTGAATTAAATGCGAAAACGAAACCACGAGTGAGGTTGGGGAAACTAATATGAACATAGTGGCATTCAGATAGAATGCGTTCATTCCTAAGTATAGCAGATATAAGCTATAAGGTCTGTTTCCTTTTAACTTTCTGTGATGTAGCTGGTAGCGTCTTTGCTTAGTAATTATTAGTCCTAGATTCAAGTCCCAATCGGGGTAAAAATTTATTCATATATATATATATATATATATATATATATATATATATATATATATATATATATATATATATATATATATATATATATATATATATATATATATATATATATATATATATATATATATATATATATATATATATATATATATATATATATATATATATATATATATATATATATATATATATATATATATATATATATATATATATATATATATATATATATATATATATATATATATATATATATATATACCACCGCTGAAGAGTCTTTTGGACTTGAGTAGGACTGTCCTTGACAGTTTGATTATAAATCTTCCTTCCGTTATGGTTCTTCTTCTAAGCCTACATCAACACTGAATATTCTTGGATATTTGTTACACCTAACTTATTATCCCTTCACATCTGATAAGTCACAACAATCTCCATCTTTATTTCTCTTTACTTTATTTTTTCTTCGAGCCCAGGTCCGATGAGGGCATATTTATTATTCTTATTTTTTAGCCAATCATATATATATATATATATATATATATATATATATATATATATATATATATATATATATATATATATATATATATATATATATATATATATATATATATATATATATATATATATATATATATATATATATATATATATATATATATATATATATATGGTAGCAAATGACTCATTTAAGAAAACAATGTTGTTTTCTTTAATGGTCCTTTTCCTACCATTTTATGTTTCATATAACAGTTCAGTGCTATTCACACACACACATATATATATATATATATATATATATATATATATATATATATATATATATATATATATATATATATATATATATATATATATATATATATATATATATATATATATATATATATATATATATATATATATATATATGTATGTGTGTGTGTGTGTGTGTGACACCAGGACAGTCAAGAAAACTGTCCTCATTAATAAAAGCCAGTGCACAAGGAATACATTAAGATGAAGGAAAAGGAAAAGGTAAAGGACTAGGTAGAAATGAGGTAATAATACAGAGAGGAAAAGGACAAGCTGAAAGAATATTCAAAGTACTGAGGACCTAAAGATATGGCGGGAGTAGGCTCTGAGATGACGACAGATTAGCTTTTCGATGGAGGACAGGTTATAATAAATAGGAAAGACAGAAGGAGGAAGAGTTCCAGAGTCTGGAGGTAGGTGGGAAGAAGCAGTTGCTGCATTGAGCAATCCGTGAGCTACATAATCTCCACACAGTACCTGTGAGATGAGGCCACTTGGCAAGTGTTACGCGGCCTCAGTAGTGAGGGAAGGATGCAAGTCGCCAATTCATCAGAGCAGTGATGGAAGTAGTAGCAATAGAAAAGAGAAAGGGATGATACCTTACGGCCGGCCAAGAGAAAGAGAATCTAGCTTAGAAGTAAGAGATGGGTCATCAATGAGTAAGAATGCCTTAGATTTAAATATCAAGGAGATAAGTATAAGCAGAAACACCCCAGATATGCGAGAAATATTTTACGCAGGGATTGATAAGATCTTTATAGATTTTAAGTTACTGTAAAGAGTTAAACTTATGATAAAAACGAAACAAAACCGCCAGTTTTTTGGATGCAGATATAGAAATTCGGATTATGAGATTCTCCAAGAGAAGTTAGAGGCTATATGGATTCCTAATATGTTGAGAGAGTTAAGAGGGTTAATTTCGTTAGTTTTGAAGATAAGAGGGCAATCAGGAGATGATATAGAGATAGCCAAAAACTGTGTCTTGGAGGCATAAAATTTAACTAAATTTTTGGGTGCCCCACTTAGATACCCTCTACAAATCGGTGTTGAAAGTAGAAGAAAGAGTAAACAAAACTGATTTCGAGTAGCAGATGAAGGTTGTGAAGAAAAGGCAGAGGAAAAATTAAGGGTAGAATTGTTGGCAATAGCGTGAAGAAGAGAGGAAAATGGGGACTAAAGAAGACCGTTGATGAAGAGAAGGAAAAGAGTAGGTGAAAGAACAAAGCCCTGTGGAACACCACTGGTAAAAGGGAATGGGCTAGATGTTGCACTGTCAGCAACCACAAATATAAAATTGTCAGAAAAAAAATGGAAATCAGAGAACATATAGAAGGGGCAGAGCCATTGGCAGGGAGTTTGGCCAACAAGGCCTTGTGCCAGACTCTGTCAAAAGCCTTAGAGATATCAAGATGTTAGGGTAATAGGTCGTTAGTTTGAAGGAACAGAGTGGTCAGCCTTCTTAGGAACAGGTTGCATTAGAGCATGCTTCCAAGATAAAGGATAGATACTGGTTGAAGGAAAGAGGTGAAAAAGACGGCAAGGTACGGCAGTTAGTTCTGCAAACTCCCAAGGGAACCTTACAGGAATACCATTGGGATCAGATGCCTCGTTCGTTTTTAATGAGCAAAGAACACTGTAAACTTTGCGTGTAGAGAGAATAAGGGAGGGCACAAAGTTAGAAAGGTAAAGATAGAGGGACAGGTGTGGTAGAATCGTTTACGTTAGAGTTGGCAGAAAAATTAGAGCCAAAGAGAGTGGCTTTGTCAGTGGGAGGGCAAGCTATAGAACCATAGGAACAAATAGAGGGGGAAAGCTAGAGTTACAGAAATTTTTGGAGAGGGTTTTTGGCTAAGGACCAGAAACATTACTCAGTGGGAGAGGAGTTAAGATAATCAACTTTCCTTCTCATAAAGGAAGCTTTAGATCTTCGAATTTGAGCAATATAGCAATTCTTAGCTACAGTAACAGCAGAGCGAGTTAAATCAGAAGGAGAGGCTTGGTATAGCCAGTGTGCCCGATCATATATATATATATATATATATATATATATATATATATATATATATATATATATATATATATATATATATATATATATATATATATATATATATATATATATATATATATATATATATATATATATATATATATATATATATATATATATATATATATATATATAGTTAAAAGTTACAAAAGGCTAATCACTTCTGTAAATTGCATAAGTAATAGTACATATATATAAAAAAAATATGCAAATACATACATAAATATAGCAAACAATAAAATGAAGTAGTGCAAAATAAAATATGATTCGGGTGTTTATATTTCAAAAAGGCATTGCAATAGCCAATATTTCAAATCTCATAGTGAAGCCAGATATTCTCAACAGAAGTTAATGACAGTATAGACATTTCCCTTCCTATTTTCATTAGAACGTGACATGGAAAAAAAATCTTCTTTAAAACAGCATATTATAAGCATAACTTTCATTACTAAAGCAGGAGTTTTTCCTACTTTCTTCCTATACGTTTTATGTTATCTTATTCTATCATAAAGGACGTCTTTCCTGAAACGTGAAGATGAACAGATAATTTCCTGCAACTGAGGGAATATTGGCATTATCAAGTCGTCAATCCATTTGAAAGAAGAAATGGATATATGGAAAATGGAAGACAATAATCTAATTCTATTATACAAGTATAAACTTTCCTCTTTCTCTTCATTAGATGATCATATAATTTATTTACTGATGTCTTTTGTTTCACTGCTGCATACTATATGTTTTTACTTTTTTGGCAGTTGATAAACAGAAACGCGAGAACAATTGTACTGAATATGAAATAATGAATATTTTAAACCATGGATTTAAGTCAGCATATTTTTATGCATTAAGCAACCAAAGTTCTTTGTCAAAACTATTTAAAAAATTACAAGCAAACGAAAAGAAACCGGAAACGAAATACAGTAGAGGAGTTTGAGAAAAAAAAATTCTATCACCAGAGAATTTTAATTAGATATCCATACGTACCCATTTGGATAAGATCCTCATTAGGAGACAAAATACTAATGAAAAAGAAAGGAAAACTGCCTAATAATCAGTACAAATGAAAAATTTTCCTATTATATTGATACTGAAAATAATATCCAGAAATATTGGTAGTAATAATAATAATAATAATAATAATAATAATAATAATAATAATAATAATAATAATAATAATAATAATAATAATAATAATAATAATAATAATAATAATAATAATAATAATAATAATAATAATAATAATAATAATAATAATAATATATTTATCATCTGGCGTGCAAATTAAATTTTCCAAAGTTTCCCTCCTTTAGAAGTTTACTTAGTACAAAAAAGTTTCACCCGGAGAAAAGCATTCTGAATAAAAGGAAACAATTTCCTTGGTGTTGTAAAAATAGCCATCCAACCTCTAAAGTTCTTTTATGGTCTCACAAAAGAGTCATTTAGTTTTAAAAACAATCATTGGATAACGAGGCTGTTAATTTATTACACTTAAATAGCATCCAGGCTTACTGAAAGAATATTAAAAATGTTCTGAGTTGTTTTCTGAATTTTTTTTTCATTAATTGACCCTATAAATTATGTATGGGGTAAGTCAGTCTACTGCTATAAGTGTAAATTTCACATAATAGGACATATATTTAGAAAGACTATGCAATTTTTATTCAAATTTATGCCTTCTTCATAAAAATGAAGAAGGCATTATTCCCTCTTCCTAACTGTCATCATTTGATAAATACTATTAAACATCACCAAATTCATGGCGCAGTCAATCATAGAGGTCGAGTATTCTAAAGTCAATTTACTCTGAAAGGTTTTCTTAATCATCTTAATAAAAGGATTTTTTTTCTTTTCTGTGACGAAGTAAATTCCTCCATTCAAAAAATTAAGAGCGATGTTATCGTAATTCCTCCATATATCCCATTGCACAGCTTCGGGACAGTCTTGTTAAAAACTGTTATAACTTAATATATTCGTGCGTTGAAGATAATGGAGCATAATCATGCAGTTTCAGCTTGTGTTTACTAATATTACCATCCTATAGGTTTCTTATTTATCTGAAAAGATAATCTAGCTTGAGAAAACAAATCCTAATGATTATGTCATCGGAAAAATAATTTTTTTCATTAGCTTCATTTCTGAGTCATCGATTCTTGGTGGTAAGGAACGTGAGAACTTGAAATTCCTTTTACAATGATCTTTTATAATATTAATCCTACTATCTTGATGTCGGCTACCCCCCAATTAAAGGGGGAAACAGCCAAGGTAGATAGAAAAAATAGAATAGAACTTAAATTATAAATTTTGTGTTTTTAATATTCACAGAGTAAAGGGGGATATATTCTGTATCAGCAAGTGCATACGAAAAAAAATATCCAGCTTCTACCATTGACTTAAGTAGGAATAACGCTTGCAAATAAAAAGTAAATATGGCTTAAATGCTAACATGAACACTAACCATGAAGACAATAAAAAAAAGTTATACAGTATAATAAACTCATTGTGGATTTAATAACAACTTAGGTCTATATTTCATTATGGAACCGATTACAATGCAAAACTACCCAAGATATGAATAATCTTTTCTAGCAATGTAATCTGATTAGGAAAATTATCCAGGATATAAAGAAAACATTATTTCAATACCATGGATGTGCTCACACATCTCATAAATATTATTGTTTTGGACCTTTTAAAGGAAATTAATTGCATCTGACATGTCACAACACTACTTTTTGTTTCTTTTTACTTTCTTGTTTTTTGGTCCCAGGCCCCAATGAAGGTATTTTGCCCGTACCAGTGTCACACTCATAATAAACTATTAAAACTTAAAATGGACCGATTAATAATGCAGAACACAAAGGTAAGCAATTTTCTTTTTACACTATAATTTTACAAATAAACAATCCTGTTGACATGGACGCACATGAATAGAAGTAATAAGACTATTCCGAATCCTATTAAGGGAATATATGCTCAGCATGAGTCCCGTGGCCAAGCGTGCGCCACGACCGAGGCGTCAGGTCAAGGGTTAGCGCCCCGTCACGGTCGAGGTTGCGGGCTGCCTCGGGTACGTACATCACCACGTCCTTCGAGGGCACCGTCCTGCCGAGGGGGTCCGGACGTCCGCCTAGCTCACCAGCACAGCCAAATAACGCACAGAGAGAGCAAAAAAAAAGAGATTAACTGGAAAATAATTGAAATTTTCAGATATTAATCCTTAGCTATGATGAATAGTATTCCGTTCTGCAAACACATTTCTGTTTGGATATATTTATTTAGTGATTGCTCATTTTCAGTTTCTTTTAGGAATTCTTTATAGTGTAGTATACTACTGCCATTTAAAAATGATCAACATGACAACATGTTCCTGTATGTGGATAAATATATAAATTCAGCAGCAAAAGACGTAAAGAAGCAGAGTCTCTTTTATGATGCTACAGGCAGTATCACCATGCCGAGACCTGACTAGACGACAGTTTTATTATCTTCATTTATATTGCCAATAAATTCTCTTACAAAACTACCATCCCAACAAAAACATGATATTTTAGTTATTCTTTGTTTCGCTACCAACACCTATGATGGATTAGCATAGAGATACCATTATTTATATTATTATTATTATTATTATTATTATTATTATTATTATTATTATTATTATTATTATTATTATTATTATTATTATTATTATTATTATTATTATTATTATTATTATTATTATTATTATTATTATTATTATTATTATTATTATTATTATTATTATCACATTTTAGTGTTGAGAGGGGCATATCAAAATAGGGAGCTGAGCGTTCTTTCTCTCTTTTTCTCTTACTCAGCATATTCTTCTGTGGCTCTACTCCATGTTTTTCCATCCGTCATAAGAATCGACGAAATCAGGCGAAGAGAGGGAACTGGGAATCGGAAATCTTTTGTAATTTCCATGAAAAGTCTAGGCATTATGCTTCTACTTGGCCACACCTCTTGGAAATGTCGGAATGTACTAGATACCTACTACATTAATGAAAAAGTCTTATTAAAAGAGGCAAATGGAGAGCTGTGTTTTTCCAAAGGGAATATTTAATATCCCATGCCTCTCGTAGGACTAGTAGATGATGTTCCTTTCCTATACAGAAATAGAGCATTGAAATTAATTTGAAAAAGAGCATGGAAATACAAAAATAAAACAAGTTGAAATATTATATATTCAATAGTAAATATTTTTATCTGTTTACCCTCACAATATAAACACATGCATATATATATATATATATATATATATATATATATATATATATATATATATATATATATATATATATATATATATATATATATATATATATATATATATATATATATATATATATATATATATTTCATTAATATTTTAGTGTCACTTGTTCAAACTGCGTCGCCTTTTGGAACGATGAGAGATGGGAGTGCAATCTAATAATTGATAAACGACTTTAAATATATATGCTGAAAGGGAACATAGAGAATAAAAACAATTAGAAATATAAGAAAGGAAATTTAAAAAAAGGGAGTAGCTTCAGGTCAGTGCAAGCCATATCAGGCTACGATTAATTATACCTCTTTTCAATACGAGGAGCAAATATAATTATTCAATTTAGCTAAATATAGGTATGAATTCTCTATATCAGGTATCTAAATAGTTCAAGCAAGGAAATATAAGAAGAGAATGATACTGTCCCTCACGATACACACAAAATGAATAAAATACGAAATGTACTTCTAATTATTATTTTTTTTTTCATACGAAAGGTAATGTATGAATATGTTCAGTTTTGCTACGTCTCATACTTCTATCTATCCTCTATTTCATTCCCACTTTTTTTTTTTAGGTTTGCTTACTACTTCTTCTTTATGTCAAGTTGTTAGCGATAAGGCGGCAGGCTATAACATTTCCGATCCATGAATTCTTTTCATGAGAGTTTAAGCTCAACTGCATCAAAAATTTTTAAGTTTATGCATTAAGATAAACTCCACATCTCTCTCTCTCTCTCTCTCTCTCTCCTCTCTCTCTCTCTCTCTCTCTCTCTCTCTCTCTCCTCTCTCTCTCTCTCTCTCTCTCTCTCTCTCTCTCTCTCTCCTCTCTCTCTCTCTCTGGTTTGCCGCACTTCCTTATGATATCTCTTATTATTATGCCACGTTAAAATATGTATAATTCATCAATAATCCTGATTCACTGGCAGCATGAATAAAATAATGAGAAGGTCTTACAACTTTCTAACTTGAAAGCACAGTTTTAAGTGTCAATATCAGTCCCCATTCAAATAGGGTAGATGGAGACATCGGGGATGAAGGCAGATATCCTTCCAACCCCTCCACGGTATGACTGAAGCTGTGTTTCTTAGGTCTCTCACTTCCTAATTCGTGCTTTTTACCAATAGCCTACAGCAATCTCCTTACACCATCCTAACTCAATAGGCCAAAATTAAGTATGCCAATAAATCTGCACTAGCACTGTAAGTCAAATGTATCAAGCATTTCTTTAACAAAGAAAGACACTATCAAGCAAACACGTATGTTCAATATATGGGGACATTTCACCACTCTCTCTCTCTCTCTCTCTCTCTCTCTCTCTCTCTCTCTCTCTCTCTCTCTCTCTCTCTCTCTCTCTTCTCTCTCTCTTATCCGTGCGTTTATATATATATATATATATATATATATATATATATATATATATATATATATATATATATATATATATATATATATATATATATATATATATATATATATATATATATATATATATATATATATATATATATATATATTATATATATATATATTATATATACTCCGCAAACATATTTATCAAAGCAATAATTCTTTAAGATTGTTCCAACAAAGACCTTGTACCATTATGTGTTTGCTGATGCTGCAAAGCTAACAACATGAAGGACGCCCTATGCCAAAATGGCTCAGTCAAAAACAAGCTTTAGAGACTAATTTTAGGAGTCAAACTTTAGTGGAGTCAAGGCTTACCAAGATTCTCAAATTTTAGCATAAATGAAATTCATTTTTTTTTTCAAATATCATCTTTTACACAATTGTTTGAATTTTGTAAACCTTGATACATTTAATAAAGTAACACAAACGACGCTTAAAGAAATAATATACATTGAGCAAGGTTCTTAAAGGGGTATTGCTATTTTCCCACTTGCAGACAGCAAAGACGTAAAAGTTCACATTTCAGAGTGAATAAGAAAATCTTGCCTTGTAAAGTTACATAAAAGTATTGCTTGCGCTCTGCCAGACTGCAAAATTTCATTTTTGCTGTTACAGGAAGCAGATATAAGTGGAAGTTTAGAGCAAACTCGATATATGGATCTCCAAAAGGAGTCAAAACTTTCAATAATAATAAAAAAAACAAGAATGTATGTGAAAAAAATGGAGAGAGAGAGAGAGAGAGAGAGAGAGAGAGAGAGAGAGAGAGAGAGAGAGAGAGAGAGAGAGAGAGAGAGAGAGAGAGAGAGAGAGAGAGAGAGAGAATGCGATAATTTCCCAGTGGTTATTATTTTTGGAGAGTACAAATTCGAGAATTTCGTAGCCACCGTGCACATTATCAATTTTTATTTATGTTTTTTCATTAATCAATTACATATTGTTTTAATCATATGAAAGCAGGTAATTCCTTATTACATTTTTTTTTATTTTCTTTTAATTCTATAACGGTTTTGTAAACAAAATGTTTCTAAAGAGCATAACTCCGAATTCTTATCCAGAATATTCCTTTTCTTTATATAAAAAAGCCATAAGGCTTCTTATAAATTGGGTGGCTGAGTCAAAGCAAAAGAGTTGACCCCATTGAGAAGCAAAATACAGAGGAAACGATTCCCAGTCCTCTTGCTCTGCCTTATTTAGTTAGCTTTCTCAACACGGAGGGGAAATTAGAATAGGTATTCTTTCTCCTCCCTTAAAATATTTATTTTTACATTTCTATAAACTTGTCAACAAGCGAATACTGCTTTATAAAACTTACCTAATGATTTATGATTCATATTCATACATGCCTAAATATACATTTCTCAATTATTTATTTGTTTCTTACTTGGGTCTTTGAGTAATCAACTAGAACTTTATATATTTAGGCACTTATGGACATATAAAATTCTATAGATATTTTTACTTCATTAATCATTTTTCCTATTATAATCCATTTTTATACAACTGCAAAAGCAGTATTCTTGTTTACAGAGCAAAGAATAAAAAATTACAAACCACTAGGCACTTATTTGATGTGAACAAAAAAAATTACAGTGTGTTGCTCTAAATCAAATCTGCTAATGGTTTCCTGAATTGTCGTCCACTTTTCTGACACTGTCGAGACAATGGTAACATGTCACGTGAGTGCCAATTTTGGCATCTTCTTGGGAGGCTCTAGAGAGAAGAACAACTGGGCCACAAGGACAAGAGAGTTGAAGGTTCCTTTGAAAGAGTACTATTTTGAAGGAGAAGTTTCCTTGAAGCAAACTTTAAGTAAAGATGAACCTTTAACGTTATAGTTTCACTTATCAATATTCTAATACTTTAAATTATCAATTATATATTAAGATTTCTAATCCGTAGACTGTTTTTTATTCACCTGTAAAATCTGTCTATTCTCTTTTCACTCACCAGTTTAATTCTTTGCCGTTTTATTCAATAACATATTCGGTAAACTTTTAGAAGAGATTTATTCTTATTCTCTGCGCTTTTATTCACTAGCTTATTTTTATATTTATTCATAAGTTTATCTGTTTATTCATTTATTCAATATATGTTCTGTATGAGAGTTGAGACGGTCACTTTTTGCTCTAATTGCATATCGATCACAAGAAGATATTGTTTTTAACAAATACCACACATTAATTGTGTAATGACTAAGACTGATAAGTTGACAGAGGCATTAGTGTATTTTGCATAAAAATAATCAGAAAGGATATTCATAGTCATGTCTCTTCTTTCCTTTAATATATCAAATCACAATTTAGTTTTATAAAAAGTGACAAGTTACCAAATCAGATTTCAAATACCGAACACCTTTTTGCAACCACATTATATATCATAGTGCAGACTTATTAAAGTCAAATAAAAGTACAATCATAAAGAATAACTTATCAACAGATTCGTTTATTCATATACGAACTAAATGATTGTGAGACACCACAGTACATATCCTCATCACTTACATTTTGCTTTATTAATTTTCTCTGATGAAAATGATTAAATTATGTAATGTATATTTGAATTTCCTCGTCATGCGATTTTACTGTGCGGTAGTTCATAACCAAAAATCTTCATCTCAGAGTAATGTAAATATATGAAGAGAAAAAAGTTAAATATTTCCTCTAATATCAGTCAATGGAACTTGACTAAAACAAACATTTAAACAATGAGCCAGGTGTTGTAATAAACTAATTCGTAAAAAACTAACCTGTGCACTTCCAGGCTCATCTGTGCCCCAGCTATTGTATTAAAGTTTGGAGAGAAAAGTGGTTATCGTTTAAGTATGAAAAATCAATTAACAAGTACACTAGTTACTTGAAATACCATTTTTTAAAGTAATATATCACTTGTATATAAATTTGGATTTTATGTTGATTTTTCAATATGAAAACGATTAATATTCATGCACGTTGATAATAGCACACTAAGTTCATTATAAACAATTCTTAATTCTATATTTTTATACTTGAATTAAAAAAAATAATTTAAATATAATTCCTAAAAAACTTCATAAGGACAATAAAAATGACTATAACTACTACTACTCCTACTACTATTACTACGGCTGCTGCTACTATTACTACTACTACTACTACTACTACTACTACTACTACTACTACTAATAATAATAATAATAATAATAATAATAATAATAATAATAATAATAATAATAATAATAATAATAATAATAATAATAATAATAATAATAAATACATATCAATCTAATATGAGGCAAAGCATTATCCTTAACGTCCTTCACGATTATGTTTCTTTTGCTCTTGATTTTAAAGGGACGTATCTAAATCAGTCTTGAATACATTATGCATTTTCCATTTAATACTATTTTCTTATGCTAAGTTTCCAAAGTGTTGTCACTCTTCATACAATAGAATATATGTTTAATTAAATATCCACTTTTGCACACACTATACCCAGTGAAGAGAAAGCATTCTCTAAACGGAAAGCAAATACTGGAAAATAATATTGAGATCTGATATTATTCTTTTTT
>JAXCGZ010002878.1:17500-30000 GCA_037179515.1 Halocaridina rubra | reverse complement strand
GAGATAGAAAACTCATCAGTGAATACATTAAGTAAAATTCTAGATGGAGACAAATTAAACATACATGTTCATATACACATATTTGTCAAGCATCTTATACAGTCATTTGGTTCCAGCACTCCCCAAGTAAAAAGAAAAAATCACACATATGGAACAGATCCTGACGTGAAAATGCCTTTATAATTTCCATGTTCCTATTCTCAACCTTCTTTACACTGAGTATTGTAAAACTTTACCTATGCAATTTAATTATATAGAAAACATGACATTAGCTTTACAATGTAAATTATACATTGAACAGTTTTGCTAAATCTCTGTCTGTTCAGTATGTATTACAGTATCTGACGTTCCCACAAGTGTACTTGAGTCTGGTATGAGTTAACTGCAGGTGCAACAGACTAAAACAAATGTAAAAGCATATTGAACATATTATTGAACTGAAAATTCAGAGCACTAAAACAAATGTAAAAGTTGTTAACAAAACTTTATTGAGGTAAGCACAATAACCTGAGATAATAATGTTGAAAATTATAACTTTGATAATGAAAATTGTCTACAGTGCTGATAGGAGGAAGTGATGAAATATGTGGCACTGTAGATAAGGGATGATACATCAGGCAAACTTGAAGCTGTTGACAAGATGATATAAAGATTATCTACACCAGGGGTGGCCAGACTTTTGGATTCTGAGATATACTCTAATGACTGAAAGTCTTTTACTATCTACCATACTACATAATCACATAATATTATGTCAACTGGGGAAACAAATTTCAAATAGCATAGTACTATAAAACATGAGTGCAATTGTCTCACATTTAAAAAAAAAATAATCAGTTCAAACTAATTAAGAAAAAAAATCAGTGCAAACTAAATTTTACCAAAATTTTTACCTTAGCCTACCTATGAAAGGACTCTTTCACCAACCTTATTGCGAAGTTGATGCATGACACTGCATATCTTGTGATAATTTTCTGAAAGAGGGTTCATAACTACTGAGGCACAAGTGGAAGCAGTATTTCAAATGTTCATCGGTCAAATGGCTTCGGTATTTTAATTTTATTATCTTCAGTTTGGAGAAGGCTTCTTCGCAGAGATAAGTTGACCCAAAAAAAATGCTGTCAACCAAAGAGCATAGATCTCAATCCTGGGCACTCTTCTTCATGGAGTAGATTCCAGAAGTTTTTTTCTGAAGCTCTTGCTTTCAGAAGAATATCAGATTGAAGCTGTCAAGAGACATGAATGTGTCACGTACATCTTGCGCACTGTTGCCATGTTGGTGAGCTGAGCAGCTGATCTCAAGTCTTACTGTGGGGGAACGGCGATCTACCAAACAAGTGGCTGCAATCGACTGGTAGATTGCGATCAATTGTTTGGCCAACTCTGATCTACACTATCCCTATCTGAGGAACGTCTGGCAATTTGGAGTATGCACATCGTCAGATCATGAGGAGCTTGAGGCTGAGAATTTTCTTGAACGGAAGGATGCTTTTCAGTTGCATATTTCTTGGTTGAAAGTATTGTTATATGAAACTGTTTTTTTCTGTCTCCAAGTTTTGCAAAACAACTGCTTCAGTGGTTCCAGTGATCCCATAGATGATACATTGACTTTGTTTCATTACAATTTTATACTTGGGCTTAGCGACATCAACACTGTACTAGCCTGCTGGCTAGTACAGTGGTAACGCGCTGGCTTCGCATTCACGAGGTCGAAAGATCGGTTCCAGTCCAAGACCGAAAGTTTAAGCTGTTTACTGACAGGTACTGCTGTGATTGGGCACCACAGTGGGGGGTTGGGGCTTGCCCCGGCTGACGAATACCCATTGTATTGTAATGGAAATAAAGGTTTATTATTATTATTAGTTTCATCTGCAAGTGTGAGATTCTTCCCTAAATCCACGATGATGCAGTCTTGGTTAGTATCAAGTGCATTACAAATCCTAGCAAGGGTAATGTGGGTGTACATTGCCTTCATACACTTCATGTTGCTTTGATGAAGTGGTAGCAACAGTGACATTGTGTTTGGAGGTGGGAAAAGCGCTTCAGTGATTCGGGATGCACAGGAGCATTGTCGATGCAAAGATTAACCTTGAATGGCAGCCCCATCTTCTCGAGGTATTTCTTCACTTTTTATATAAATTTGTTATGGAGTCAGTCAAGAAATAAAATTATTATCCAAGCTTTCTCAGTGTATTTTTTTTTTTTTTTGCTGTTGTTTACCACATGCCTCTTATTTTGCTATGTATGCTAGGCCTGGCGTAATTATTTAACTTGCTGCATTGCCATGTAGCACTAGAGTAGTGTCCCTACCAAATCTTAAAATTCTGGAACCTTCTTGGTATTTTAATGAGAATATGAGCAGTTTGACTTTTTGTTTTTTTAATAAATAGGTCCATTTCATCACAGTTGAAGACTTGCCAGGGAAGGCAGTTTTTTCACAACTTATTTTTTGATATATTCCGGGAACATTGTTGCTGCATCTGTA
This sequence comes from Halocaridina rubra, assembly GCA_037179515.1. Lineage (NCBI taxonomy): Eukaryota > Metazoa > Arthropoda > Malacostraca > Decapoda > Atyidae > Halocaridina > Halocaridina rubra. The sequence continues at coordinate 27,515 of JAXCGZ010002878.1, read as the reverse complement.
GCAACAGATGCCGATCCTCTCATGATCTTGAGGGTCTTGAGGTTTTGCTGCTTTAAAGAGCCATAGACACATCGCTTGCTAGCTTTGAGCTCTTACATATCGTTCAACTTGACACCGTTAACTTTTGCAGTCTTTACAAGCGGTTTCTTGAACCTGAAAATATTTTTTCTGTCGCAGTTTGAATACTAGTAATACCCGAATATTGTTTCCTTTTAGTATTATCACCTGAATGCTAAACTTCTGTTTCCTTTATTACCATGCTACAGCAGCCTTTTACATAGATTACATTTTTGGAGACCAGTTACATAATATGCCTTCATATATATATATATATATATATATATATATATATATATATATATATATATATATATATATATATATATATATATATATATATATATATATTATATATATATATATATATATATATATATATATATATATATATATATAACCATTTTCCCCTTATTAGAGGGGGTGACTAAGTCAAAGCAATATGCTTCGACTCTTTGGGAAGAGAAAATACAGAGCAGGGGATTCCCAGTCCCCTTGTTTTGCCTCCTATTTCTGAATATTGCAAATATATACACTGAACTCCACGTACAACTGTAACAAGTTTATTAAAGGTCGACGGGAGGAAGCTTGCATATGATATCTAGGCGTTTGTCTACTGTTGGTTAATCAGCATGGCATTGTGGCATGCTATTCGAGTTTGAATCTTCTGATATCTTTAAAAAAAATGTGCGAGGAAATAGTGCATGTATATTTGTGTGTGTGTGTGTGTGTGTGTGTGTGTGTGTGTGTGTGTGTGTGTGTGTGTGTAATTACCTAGTTGTAATACCCTGTCTCCTCGTCGGTTCCATTTTTGTACTTAGTGATGCTTATACTTGTCCTTAAAACTATGGGTTGAGTTAGCATTAACTACCTCCTCGCTTAGCGAATTCCAATCATCAACCACTATTACACTAAAAATGTACTTCCTTATATCCTGCAAAGAAGTTTTTTTTTATTTTTACAAAGCTTCAAATTATAACTTCTAGTTCTAGTGCCAGCCGTATAAAAATATCAATCCCTATCCATGCTGTCTTAACCATGAAGGAATTTAAAAACCGTCACCATATCCCCCCCCATTCTCCTTGCTTCGAGTGATGGTAAGTCTAATTCTCTCAGCCTCTTCATAACTGAGAGTGTGTATTTCTGGCACAGTTTCGTGGCATGTCTTTGAACTTTTTCCAGCTTAACTATGTGCTTAATCAAGTGTGGATTTCAAAAGTAGGCTGCATATTCAAGTTTTGGACTCACATAGGTTTTATAAATATTGCTGAATATTTCCTTGTACATGTGCATGAAGGCTACCCTTAAATTTGGTAATAAAGCATATGCCGCCCTTACTATGCCATTTAGCCTATATGCATTTCCGGAGACAAATCTGCCAGTATGTTTACTCCTAGATCTCTCTCATTCTCTGTCTCTTGAAGTTCTGCTCATGCTATTGAATTTTTGACTGTTTTTTTCTGTCTGTCGTTTTCCTTTGTATGATATTACCTCTTCTCTGCCTTGTCCTTAACCATTTTCCCTTCCTTCGCCTGGGCGTTTATTGATTAGGGAAGTTTTTGCCTGTCCCGTTGTCACACTCATAAAAAATAATTATTTCTTTTCTCTTATTATTTCTGTTATTGTACCATTATTATTATCAGTTCATAATTACTATATTATTAGCTTTATAATAATATTATTGTTAGTATTTTTAATGTTATCATTATTATTTTTTTTTCGTGATCACTGTTTATATCATTATTTTTGTCCTTCATATTATACTGTTGCTATTTTTATTGTTGGTTAGTATTATTTCTAATATAATTATTATGTTTATTATTATTGTCATTATTTTAATAACTAGTGTTATTATTATTATTATTATTTTTATTATTATTATTATTATTATTATTATTATTATTATTATTATTATTATTGTGTATCTTCACTGTTATTACTATTTTTAGCAATTTAATATGTTCCCGTTTCCTCCTACCACCGGCCGTATCTAATTTACCTGGTTTCACACCTTCACCATGGCCAAAAATATGTGGAGGTATGGTCAAGCACATGATTTCCTTTAATGGGTTACTAATTTCCTTTTTCTCCTGTTTATATATATATATATATATTATATATATATATATATATATATATATATATATATATATATATATCGCCTCATTTGTTTGTACAAATTAGATTCCTCTGCAGAAAAGTAATACACTTGAAAGTACTAAGTACTAAGGATCTCAAAATATCTTTCAGTTTTCTTACGTAGCAATAACCATTCATATATATATATATATATATATATATATATATATATATATATATATATATATATATATATATATATATATATATATATATATATATATATATATAACTTGGCCAGCAATCGTTTTGGTTCTTATTTTTATAAACCTAATGATACCCCTTAGGCTGCTTCCTGACATTATCTTTATAAACATGTCCTTATTTCCATAATATCTCCCCAGAGTGAGCACATTACAACTTTGCAGCCCACATCAGTTGTATATAAATTGACCAATGTGATCAATAAAGAAGTCTTCAAGAAGTCACCAAAATGTACCCTCTTCATATCACTCACCAAATGGCCACCTACACACTGGTGACCCTTCAAAGTGACACATCAATGCTTTGCCTTACCTTTTCCAGATGTTCGAGCAGTATGCTAAGCAGGGGCAGATAAGACCATTTCAGATTTTAAGTCACTGGAAATGGAAAAGTATTAAAGAAAACGAAACAGAACTCCTAATTTGTAAATTGACATTTAGAAATTTGGCGTATATGACTCCTTCTAGACAAAATATAGGCTATCTGTGTTAATAGAAGTAAGAGGGTAAATATCGGTGGTTTCATGGACCACAGGGCTATTAGGGGGAGAAGAAGTAAGAGGCATAGCCCGAAACTGTCTTGGCGTTCTTAAATTACACTAAATATTGGGTTCCCCACTCAGATACTTTCTATAAATCGAAGCTGAGAATTGAAGAAAGGGGGATACGAGACTGATTACGAGTAGCAGATGAAGGTTGCGAAGAGAAGAGAGAGAGGAGAAAATAAAGGATAGAATCATTGGCAAAGGTGTGGAGAAGATTGGAAGATGGAGACTAGAGAACATCATGAAGGGAAGGAACAGAGTAAATGAAAGACCAGAAACCAGTGGAAGACAATTGATAATTAGAAATGAGCTAGATGTTGCACTGTCAACAACCACAATATAAAACGATCAGAAAGAATTCTAGAAATCAGAGACAGAGAGCATGGGTAAAGACATAAGCAGGAAGTTTGGCCAACAGAGCCTTGTGCCACACCGTCAAAACCTTAGATTATCAGTGGCAATGACAAAGGATACCCCATAGTTCTTTGGAGAAAATTACCTTACATGTGTAAGATAGGACAGGAGGTCACCAGTGGATCTTGCCTTGCAGAAGCGATACTGATGATCGGAAATAAGCGAGATAGAATCAAGTTTTGTTCAAGAATTAAAATTTGATCAAGGTTTCTAATACTCTAGTGATAGAAGAGGTTAAGGCAATTGGTTGGTATATAGAAGGAATAGAATGATCGCCCTTCTTAGGAACAGGCTGAACTAGAGCGTGCTTACAAGACGAGGGATAGATACTGGTTGAGAGTTTGAGGCGAAAAATATTGGAAAGCACAGGAGCCAGGTCATCAGCAAATTCTGTAAAGAACCTTGCAGGGATACCATTGGGTTCAGATGTTTAGATCATCTTTAGAGAGAGAAAACCCTTACGGACTTTGGGCATAGGGTTAGCGAAGGGTAAAGTACGAGAGACAGGTGTGCTTGAATCACTTAGGAAAGACTTGGCAGATAAATGTGAGGCAAAGATAGTGGCTTTGTCAGTGGGATAGCAAGCTATAGAACCATTAAGTTGCATGAGAGTGAGAAAGCTTGAGCTACAGGAGTTTTTGGAGAGGTTTTTGGCTAAGGACTAGAAACATTCATCAGTGGGAGAGAGAGTGAAAGCCATCAATTTTCCTTCTTAAAATGGTTCTTTAAACCTTCGAAACTGAGAATTGCAGTGTTTCGTAGTCGTAATAAAAGCAGAGTGAGTTAAATCAGTAGAGGCTTAGTACAACCAGTATGTCCTATCCCTATCCTGAATAGCCCTTGAGCAGGTACGATCAACCCGAGGATTAATGGGAGAAAAAACTTGATAGAGGAAGTGATGAGCGCCTCCATTCCCGTAATTATGATCTCAGCCACATATAAGGCTACCTGATCAGGGTTGTGGATCCAAAACCAGTAATCATCCCATGTGAAAACAAAGAGAAAGTTACACAAATCATCACGTTGAGTACATTAAAGTGCCGAACGCGGCGCTGAGTATAAGGAATTGGTGAAGGGGAGTGAAAATGAAAGAGATTGAGATCAAAGAGTGGGCGTAGTTACCAAGAAGGGAAAGCACAGAATGTGAATAGTTTGTAGGATTAGAGGTTTAGAAAAGGTTAAGAGTGTTAGCTACATGGTTGTGGCAATCAAACAAATAAGCAAAAACACAAACAAACATTTATTTCCATTTTCCAATGGCTATTCTTTTACAAAACTAAGAGTACACTTATAAGTAGACATGTAATTGAGCAAATAAGTAAGAGGGTGATACACACGTTTAATGAAGAGAAATAAAGTTTTCCTAGAAACTTATGAATACCCTGAATAAACAGATGTGTATAAAAATGATCAATATGCAATGAATAATCAGATAAATAAAACTTATACATCATAGTAATAGAATAACAAAATGAATAGTAATAATAATAATAATAATAATAATAATAATAATAATAATAATAATAATGATAATAATAATAATAATAATAAATAATAATAATAATAATAATAATAAAGTATATATTAATGAATCAGTTTAGCTTAAAAGATACATACACTTCAAGTGAAAAATTGCATTTTTAAAGGATTAATGTCAATAGAATTTACAAATGTATGAACACATATGTAGGCAATGAATAAGAAGGGAACTGAGTCAAGTGTAAACATACAGTATTCTTGATTATGATTATAATGATACTACTACTACTACTACTACTACTACTACTATTACTACTACTACTACTATTACTACTACTACTACTACTACTATTAATAATAGTAATAATAATAATAATAATAATAATAATAATAATAATAATATTGAAAATAGTGATGATAATACAGTGATAACAATGATACTACGTAGAACATTAGTAATAAATTTCACATTAAGACACCTGAAATGGAGATATGAGGTACTTGGGCACGCATGTGTATAAGTGTAGTATACTAGTATAGTAGTACACTCAAGATATAACAGTTATACTAACAAGTGAACAGAGATAAAGGTTGCATAGAAAATTAACAGTAACTACAGTTAAAAGATATAATAACAATAATCATAATAAAAATGGTAACGATAATGTTAATAATATTGTATTAATAATAACACTCAATACAGGATCGTTATTATAGGCGTCATCACCATATTTGTACTCCTTACAATGATAATAATTAGTTCTTAACATAAAACTCAAAGACAGCGATATCATTTTACTTATAGAATAATTAGTGTTAAGGAAAATTGAATTAAATCATTAATTTGGATTGATGTATGAGCAGGAACTATTTGTCCTAAAGAAAATTATATAGTTTGCCTTTTGAAAGCTGTGAAGGAGGATGAAGTTTTAGGATGTTCTGGAATATTGTTCCAGAGTGTTGGCAATCTAATAGTAATCATCTTTGAACCTGTGTAGGATGTTTGAAAATGTGCTCCAGATACATTGCGTAACAGAAGGCAAGGACCTCACTTTTTCCAGTACCAGTGGGAGAAGACTGAATCCCACTCACTGTGTTGTACATTGAAGTTTCTAATGTAGAGAACTTAAGCAAGAGGATAGATATTCAGAGAAGGATTCAAAGTCGGTGAAATTGGGAGAGCAGAAGCAAAGAAACATAGTGGTAGTGGACAGACATTCTCAGCCAAAGAACATCTAAATTGGAGATTGAAGGTCCATGAGCCTTGCGATAGGAGTGCTAGTGTTACAGTAGGCACAGACCCCAACTTTGGAGCAGAAGCGAGAATACAGCTTATAGTGAGAGGTTAAAATGGATTAGGGAATACACGGCTAGACAGCTGGGTTTCAGAAAGGAGTAGGTTAGGGAGGGATGTACCCAAGTGCTGTTCCTCAGACGAAAGATTAGAGTTCAGACCACAGATGTTAGAAAAGAAGCATATCTATTAGGAGGTGCAGAGTTATGGGCAGAACTATTACTACCACCAAGCTTGTGTACTCCTAGCCAATTGTGTAGTCAACAAGATTCAAAGAAAATCTTAGCACCTCTCTATATCTGGTACTGGGGCATATGTTGTGACGCTTCCCTAATTATAGTGGAGATGAGAAAAAAGAAAACAAAGAGATACAGAAATGGGCAGTTTTGTGACTTGTCTAATGTAATGGGATAGTTAGAGATGTGTAACGAATTCGCCAGAATATTTAATGTAGATGTAGAAGGAAGGAACTGTGACTGAAGAATGACTAAACATGGAGCTGCCTTGGCCAGTCATATATATATATATATATATATATATATATATATATATATATATATATATATATATATATATATATATATATATATATATATATATATATATATATATATATATGAATGAAAACTGTACTGCGTCAGCAATATTCGTATTTAATTTTTCTGAGTGTCGCATTGTCACTGCAATATGTAAGTCTTACCATTTTTACTTGAATTATTTCGTGTCATACCACTTCGTAGATTATGACATTACTGAATAAGTTTTAGTGAAAGGAGTCTGATGTTTTTCTGATATTCACCTCTGCATTATAAACACCAGATATATATATTTATTCCTCATTAGTGAAGAAGACTCCAAATTATATCCGGATGGACTTCCGGCATCCTCACCTCTACCATTATACTCTACAAGTAGCCAGAGTTGAAGAGTCTGTTGGTTTCACATTTATAGGGTTTACAGGATTCGCTTGCCCCAGAAATGCTTTTCTTAATACAATATTTTTGTATTTTCTTACAATATTATTTATTTATGATGTAGCTTCATTTGATCTAAGGCACTGAGTTTAATTAAATGCGAAAAGCAAGCCACGGGTGTGGTATGGAAAGGAGAGCAAGATGATTATTGTCAAGCTTTAGAGTTTTCCCTTGCCTAGCTCTAGCAGCCTGCTTAGAGTTTTCTCTCTTTTCTCTTTAACTTTGATCATGTTGATGATGGTAGCACCTTAACACACTATTATTTTGTTGTAAGTTCGGTTTACGACTAAGGCTAATAATATATTTCGTATAATAATGAGTTCATTTGATCGTCGGAGATTCCTGTCTAGCAGGGATTTGAATTCTATCTATTATAATCTACCTTGGCTGTTTCCCCCATTGGGGGGTAGCCTACATAAAAAAAACTATAGTTTGGGGAGAAGTTACTCTCCCTTCTACTCCCCTTCTTCTTTGACGTCTCGCGGGAGGCTAATACAAGGGGGGGATTCCCAGTCCCCTCGCCCCGTCCACTTTTAGTCGCCTCTTACGACATGCAGGGAATACGTTGGGGCTATTCTTTGATGTTGTGCCCGCCACCACAGGGCACTTTTAAATTCATTTCGAAATGAAATCACGAGTGCGGTTGGGAAGAGAGAGTCAAATGAACATAGACATTCAGTTGTGTGTTAAGTCTCTAGCTCAGGTAATTAGCATGGATGTTCCTCTCTCCTCTTTTCTATTTACACTTTGTGTGGTATAGTTATAACGCCATAGCAAGGCTAATGATGTGTCGCTTACTTGAAGCCTGGCCAGGGTAAAAATGTTTCACACACGCGCACATACACACACACACACACACACGTACACACACACACACACATTCGACGAGAAGCTCGTGAATATTTTATATATTAATATTTTGGCCACCTAGCCAAAATTATCTCTATCTATCTATCTCTATCTATCTATCTATCTATCTATCTATCTATCTATCTATCTATATATATATATATATATATATATATATATATATATATATATAATATATATATATATATATATATATATATAATGACCAAAGATGTGAGAGAAACAGTGCCATGGTGCATATTATATGCAGATGACATTGTATTGTGTGCAGAGAGGAGGGAGGATTTGGAGGAGAAGTTGGAGGGATGGAGAGCAGCACTGAGGAGAAAGGAATGAGGATAAGCAGGTCAAAGACCGAATATATGTGTGCCAACATTGCTGAGGATGGTGGATATAGCATAAGAATGGATGGGGAAGAAATAAAGAGAGTACAGAAGTTCAAGTACTTGGGGTCCATAGTAAAGGCTAGTGGAAGCATGGATCAAGAAGTGAGACATCGCATTCAGGCAGGATGGAATAACTTGAGGTCTGTATCTGGTGTTCTCTGTGACAAGAAGCTATCACTGAGATTGAAGGGAAGGTTTCATAGGACCGTTGTAAGACCCGCTATGTTATATGGAACAGAAACAGGAAGTATGAAGAAGACAGAGGAGAAGGGGATGGATGTATCGGAGATCAGAATGTTGAGGTGGATGTCTGGAGTAACAAGGAAGGATAGAATTAGGAATGAGTAGATAAGAGGATCGACAAAGGTAGTTGAATTATCAAAGAAAATACAGGAGAGAAGGCCTAGATGGTATGGACACCTGTTACGATGGGACGAACATCGTGTTGGAAGACCTACGATGGAGATGGAAGTCCGGGGTAGAAGGAGGAGAGAAAGACCAAGAAAAAGATGGCGTGATTGTATAGGGGAAGACTTGCAATGGAAGGGTATTGATGAAAATGAAGCACAGAACAGAAATAGATGGATACGACTCATTCACAACGGCGACCCCATATAAAATGGGTTAAAGTTGAGAAGAAAAAGAATATATATATATATATATATATATATATATATATATATATATATATATACACACACACACAACACACACACACACACACACACACACACACACACACACACACACACACACACATATATATATATATATATATATATATATATATATATATATATATATATATATATATATATATATATATATATATATAGTGTGTGTGTGTGTGTGTGTGTGTGTGTGTGTGTGTGTGTGTGTATGTGTGTGTGTGTGTGTGTATTTGTGGGTATGTATATATACACGCGCACACACGCACGCATGCATATTTTACCGTAGGAACTTTAATCTTGTAGTTTACTGTCTTTCCATGTGTCTTGAACGTATTCTTGTTCAATTGTCAATGGCAATCATCATTTTTGGTGAACTTCTGAAGCATTCCTAATTTTCCTTATGCCTTGACATTGGTTCGACGATCCCAGGTGAAATATAGATCTTTGAAAACGTCTTTCGGAAGGAAAAAGTTCCAGTTCTCCTTCAGTTACTTGGTGTCCACATCACGTTCCGGTTTTACGTCACGTATTCCCTTTTATACCAAGGGCTAGGACGGTTGCCTCCTTGTGAAGAACTTGTTTTGGCAGATGTATTCGTTAACCTGAGTACATGCCCTTGCTAACCTCAGACCGTGCGGGGCGCGAATCCTCGACCTGATGCCTCAGAGTCGCGGACGCTACCGCTTGAGCCACTGTAACTACGGGTGTCCACATCACGTTGTTGTTGTTCCGGTTTTACGTCACGGACTCCCTTTTATACCAAGGGCTAGGACGGCTGCCTTCTTGCGAAGAACTTGTTTTGGCAGATGTAATCGTTACCCTGAGTGCATGGCCTTGCTAACCTCAGGCCGTGACGGGGCGCGAACCCTCGACCTGACGCCTCAGAGTCGCGGACGCTACCGCTTGAGCCACTGTGACTACGGGTGTCCACATCACGTTGTTGTTGTTCCGGTTTTACGTCACGGACTCCCTTTTATACCAAG
>JAXCGZ010002878.1:0-12500 GCA_037179515.1 Halocaridina rubra | reverse complement strand
CAGTACATCTTTTGCTAAGATACACTGTTGACCTCCTTTCTTATCTCACGCATGTATAATCATGTTCTCTTAAGAACTATGAGGAATCCTTTATCATTACCCTCGATATCAAAGGCTTTTGACAGAGTGTGGCACAAGGCTGTGTTGGGCCAAACCTTTTGCTTATGGCTTTGCCCCTTTTCTCTGTTTTTTGATTTCCAGTTTTCTTTCTGACCGTTTTATATCTATGGTTGTTGATGGTGCAACATCTAGCTCATTCCAGTGGTGTTTCGCAGGGCTCTGTTCTTTCACCTACTCTATTCCTCCTCTCCAATTCCTATATTCCTCTATTCTTGATGCCTATGTTTATGATTCTAACCCTCATTTTTCCTCTGCCTTCTATTCACAACCTTTGTCTGCTACTCATAATCAGTCTTTTATCACTCTTTCTTCAACTCTCAACTCCGGTTTACAGAGATCTGTTTAGTACACCATAAATTTAGTTAAGTTTAAAGCCTCTAATATACAGTTTCTAGCTATCTCTTTATCTTCTCCTCCTAAGAGCCCTATTTTCATCGAAAAAAACGAAATTAACCCTCTAAATTCCAGCAATATATTTGGAATACAGGTAGCCTCTAACTTATCTTGGAGGAGTCACATAATCTAAATTTCTAGAACTGCATCTAAAAATTTGAGTTTAGTTTTGTTTTAGTTATTAATTCTCCTCTTTTCAGTTACTTCAAATCTATGAAGGTCTTATCTGTTTTGCTTTGAATACTACTTGAACATCTGGGTGCTTCTTCTTAAACTTGATAGGGATGAATCTAAGGACATCTGACTCATCAATAATTCTTCTCTTACTTGTAATCTGGATGCTTTTTTTTTCCTCACCACAAGGTGTTATCTCTCTTTTTTTCTATCAATGCTATTTCCATCGCTGCTCTGATGAGTTGGGGTGTTGCATCCCTACCCACTAGCAAGGCCATGTAATGCTCACCAAGCGGCCTTGTCTTACAGGTACTGTATGGAGATTTGTTGGTCGCGGACTGGTCGGTGCAGGGACTGCTTCTTCCCCTCCGCATCCAGACTTTAGAACTCTCTTTCTCCTTCTTTCTTCCCTATCTCTTATGACCTTTCTTCCTTGAAAGAGCTGATATGTCGTCATCTAAGAGGCTACTTCTGCCATATTTCTAGGTCTTCATTACTTCCACAGTTCTTTCAGCTTGTCCTTCCTCCTCTTTTTTATCATTATCTTATTTTGCCTTGTCCTTAAGCTTCTACTTTTTCTTTTTCTCAATATTTTCTTGATGCCCTGGCCTGATGTATGAAAATATTCTTGCCTGTTCTGGTGTGACACTTAAATTTTTTTTTAGCATATATTTTGATAATATTTCAACTTCTCAGCCAATGAAATGCTTTCTGGATATTCTATGAGTTAATATATATGTATTTTAAAAGAGAGGTGATAACTACCACTTACACTGGGATATCCTAGGAGAAATGTATCTATGCTTAAGCGAAGCAACAAGTGGGAAGTGTATATTTACATTGCACTGCGTATCTGTTCTTGATGTCTGTTAGTGTATGAGATATTTATGGAAATATTATTACCATCTTTTCCTACTTTTGACACCACCTTTATGATTATCGCATCAAAGGCATTATTATTTTCTAGGAAAGCTACATTTAATTTAACTGTATGTATTACCCTCTTACTTATTAGTTCAATTACATGTCTACTTATAAGTTACTTTTACTTTTAGAAGAATAACCATTGTACGAAAATGGAAATAGGTGTTTGTTTGTTTGTTTGTTTGTTTGTGTGTTTGACTTGTCATCATTGTCTTTTATTGGAGTTTTAAAAAGCATTTTCACGTCCATGTTTCCCAGAAGCTTTATGGGCATTTAGTGATTTATCTAAAGGTTAATAGCTATTAGCATAATGATACACAAATTGTAGGTGACAGGAACATAGATCTAAGATGAACTTAATTATCTGACTCACTTTGTCATAGTAATAATAATAATAATAATAATAATAATAATAATAATAATAATAAACCTTTATATCCATTACAATACTATGGGTATTCGTCAGCCGGGGCAAGCCCCAACCCCCCACTGTGGTGCCCAACCACAGCAGTACCTGCCGGGAAACAGCTTAAACTCTCGGTCTTGGACGGGAACACATCTTTCGACCTCGTGAATGCGAAGCCAGCGCGTTACCACTGTACTAGCCAGCAGGCTGGGGGAAGTTTCTTTACCAACCTGGTAAAGAGTTGCAAAACAGCGAAGAAGATATAGAGTCAATCTCCACTACTCCTAACAACACAGCAACTATCACTAACCAGGACAACCAAATTACATCTTTCAGCACAAATAACCAACCCAGCAATAGGCTGCAAAACAATGAAGAAAACAGAAAAGACAAAATAGCAGCAGTCTCTATTCTAAACATTCCATCGAAGTCCTCTCCCCCACAGCCACAGTTGCCCAATAATGCAAGTGCAAGGGTTACAGCTCAAATATATATTCGCATTCCTGGCAACCCCTTTGAGAGAGAGATACGTAATACATTGACAAATCAAGGCATTCCTTCTGAAGAAGTCTTGATTAAGGAGCTTTCTCGCAAACCAAACTGGGTTTCCTTCGCAATAACGATATCGAAAGGATTTGAATATGTGCCTTACAAACTGAATCAATGGCCTACAGGCACAAGTGTCCAGCCATTTCGTGGGGGCAAACAATGGACACAACCTGGGTATTCTACAAAATATCCCAAACTACAGTCATACCAAAATAAACAGCAAAGAGCTAATGAAACAATCCCCTATACGCGAGACTACAGAAAGAGACACGATACAAACCTCTCTTATCGCCGTCCACGCACAAGAGACTTCTCCTGGAGTGATGGCTCTTACAACCCTAGACACTCACCTAGGCATACAAACTTTGGGAAGGCCCGATCATACCACGGCACGTACTCAAACCAGCGTTACACATCCAACGGCAGGTACAGACACCAGGATCCATGGGCTAACCCCAGAACACACTACAATGAAGAATTCCCAGCAGAATCACACAGTCGAAACTACAACTATGACTATGGATACCACCCCAATGAAACATGGTAAGAATGTAACATTAGTACATGTGAACGCTCAGTCCCTGCTCGCTCATTTTGAGGAAATAATAATGCTAACAAAAGACTACAACATAGACATCCTCTGTGTAAGTGAAACTTGGCTTCCTCCTACAACTGAAAATAGATATGTGAATATCCCAGAGTTTAAAATGTTTCGCAATGACCATGGCCGAGGGGGTGGGGTTTGTATTTATGTTAGAAATTATCTTAGTGCATCAGAAATAGCCACAGGTTTAGAAAAAACTGAGGAGCTCGAAGATTTATGGATCACTGTGCAGTATCAGAAACTTCCATCTTTCATTGTAGGGTGTGTTTACCGTCACCCTAAAGCACCTACCAGTTCATTCAATCATCTGCTAGAAACATTCAGAAATATCTGTGTGCGTCATAAACCCATATACATACTTGGTGATTTTAATGATGACTTGCTCTCAGCAGATAACAAAATGAAAAGGGTGATCAACACTGTGAAGTTAACACAAATAGTGACAAAACCGACCCGCATAACCCCCAATTCTAGGACTTATAGATCTGATAATAACAAATAAAGTGGAAAGTATACTCTATTGGGACGTAGTTCCCTGCCCAATTGCAGACCACGAGCTGAACATTGCTATGCTAAACATAAACAAGCCGAAATGGAAGCCTCTCCTCAAGACATTCCGGTGTCTAAAAAATTACTCCCCTGATATCTTTTGTGAAACATTAATCAACAACACAAATGCACTTAATAGAATTAAATACACAGATAACGTCGATTTGCAGGTTGAGATTCTAACAAAAGTCTTCCTTGAATGCTTAGATAGTTGTGCACCCATTGTAACAAGAAAAATAACCCGCCCCTCAGCCCCCTGGCTAACTAATGACATCAAAGAGGCAATGCAAATCAGAAATCAAATACAAAAAGAGCTAAAAATGAATAGATATGATATGACTCTCCGAGAACGTTATAAAACAGAAAAGAAACGTGTCAGATCTCTCATCAGTGTAAGTAAAAAAGACTTTTACAAAAAACAATTTAATGACTCTAGACATGATACAGCAGCAACATGGAAAGTGATAAGAAGCATGATACCAAATGAAAAGAGTACCTCAGAAAGTTATGAAAATATTACGGAGTTGAAAGACAAAGCAGAAAACTTTAATAACTGTTTTGCTAACGTTGGCAAAAATACATATGAAAAAACTCAAGAAAACATCAACTCAGTGAATATGAGTAATTGCTTAAATGACAATTCTTCCAATGAAAACACAAGAGAGTACTTCAAGATTATTCCTATCGATTGTGCTACCCTAATTCTTACCATAAAGAGCCTAAGAAACTCTGGCTCTTATGGTTCAGATGGTATACCATTTCAGTTCATCAAAGATGCTCTACCCGTGATTGCATCCTATATTCTAACTATTATGAACACTTCCATTGTTACTAAAAAGTTTCCTGACTCTTGGAAAATAGCACATGTAATACCTCTGCATAAAAAGGGGGACAGAGAAGATGTGACAAACTATCGTCCCATTTCCCTCCTACCCATTTTCTCTAAAATATTAGAAAAAATTGTTGCATGCCAACTTATGTCATATTTAGAATCAAATAGAATAATAAGTATTAACCAGCATGGTTTCAGACCGAAACTTTTGACGGATACTGCACTGCTTAAAGTTACGAATAGTATATATAATAATATAGATATGAAAAAAATATCTCTTCTCGTATTATTAGACTTATCAAAAGCCTTCGACAGTGTAAACCATGAAATTCTTTTAAGTAAATGTATTAACTTAAATATTGATCCAAGCTGGTTTAGCGAGTATCTATCTAATCGTAAACAGTCCATACGTCTTAACAACATTATCTCTGTGCCAAAAAATGTATCATTTGGTGTTCCACAGGGATCAGTACTTGGTCCTATCCTCTTCTCCATTTACGTAAATGATCTATCTTCTTTCATTTCTGACTGTCTAGTCGTACAATATGCAGATGACACTCAACTACTCCTTAGTGGTGATATTAATAATCTCCCAGAGCTAACTTTAAGAGCAGAAAACACTCTGTCAAAAATTAAAACCTATTTCCAAGAAATTGGGCTGTTAATTAACGAAAGTAAAACACAGTGCATATTTATTGGTTCAAGGTTCCACATAGCACAAATTCCAGAAAACACAACAATTAATTTTTGCGACAATATTATCACACCTAGTTCAATACCATTCCTGCAGGTATTTGCTGTTATCTTATCCATACTTGGTTATGTATGATATGACTTGTATTCATATTACATTAGGTAATGATATTAGATTTAGCTATATTTGTGTTGTGGGGTAACAAATACAGTAGAAAAGAGATTTACATGTATTACATGAATTGTTCCATTCTCTTCATGTTTCATTTGAAATTATTAGGAATATCATAAGGAAATTGTTCTAAAAACTGGAGATGAAAATGTTTGGTTTTAATATCCCTTGATAGTTTGGCTAACATGAGGGCGGCCAAACTTTTTCCAGACCAAGGGCCACATTATTTGAAATTCTTGATGCCATGGGCCACAAAAGCAACTGAATCCTCAAAATATAATTCCTGACACAGTAACTTAAGTCTTAATATTAAGAAAGATAATACTAAAAACAGCTTACATAGGGCCAATAAAGTAAGTATACAGTAAATGACAATTGAATAACACTTTAGGTAACACTATTTACTTATACCTTCTGATATTAATTGCAACTTGCATATGACCATAAAAAATAAGCATACAAAATATCATTTTAATAACACTTTAGTTAACACCATTCATACCTTCTAATAATAATAACAGCTTACATAGGGCCGTTAAAGAATAGAAAATATAACTTTTTAATACCATTTCAGTTAACACAATTCTTTCATAATTTGTTTTGGAGTAAGGCGTCTCCTTCACCTGCTTCTTCACTTCAAAATTTAGGCTTGTGGTGGTAAGTCGAAGACAATCAACCTGGATGTAGTTTCCCATTTGATTTTGGTTCTGATTTTACTTGCTTCATGGCAGAAAAAGTACTATCGCATATAAAGGTAACCCCAAACATTGAATACAATAATAACCAATATGATAAAAACAACTCAAAGAATACAACATTGAACCTGATACCAAGAGTGAGAGAATTTACATTGAATGCAATAATAACCAATATGATTAAAACAACTCAAAGAATACAACAGTGAACCTAATGCCAAGAGTGAGATAATTTATTTTAATTATTAAGGACTGATGACTTTAGGTCCAGGTTTGGACACATAAATAACTCAGTACTTGAGGGCCACAAAAATCACCTTTTCAACCACATATGGCCCGCGAGCCTGGGGTTGGACCATCCTGGCCTATTAAGCTGTTCCTCTCTCTATCACTTCTTGCTTCCAAACAGCTTAACTCATATGCTTGCTGTCTGAATCTTTTGTTTCTCTACATGCAGACACAGTTCTCTTTTGCGTAGCAAGATTTTTTTGTGTTATTTCATTCGACTCTGTTTTTCCTTAGATTCAGAATACTCTGTTTTTCCCTCTTTTCTGAATATTAATTCTTATTTTGACTACCGGTAGATCTTGAAACCCAGTTATTGCTTTCGCATTTTCTATATTTATCTCAGGCAATACAGACTAAAAGTATTCACTTCGTTGTCTTTTAAGGAGCTAGACATTATTACTCGCGATGGTCAGTCACAGGATTTTTAATGCATTGTCAGTCTCTCTTAGAAATTAGATGCTTCATATTGCAACCAAGTTAGCAGGCTATGCTACCAATGGGTTGGTCTCTTTGTCTATCTATATACATGAGCCATAATCCCCCTTATAAGGGGGGTGGCTGAGTCAAAGTAAAATACCTTGACTCATTGCGGGAAGAAAATACAGAGGAGGGGATACCCAGTCCCCTCGCTCTGCCCCATTTAGTCGACTTTTACGACACTCAGGGGAACACGGAGGAAGTATCCTTTCCCCCCTCCCTCATTTCTCTTTGTATTTCTGAAATATTTTCATCTTACTTTCCTCGACGATCACATGATGTATGAAGTTGAGATCCTCCTTACCAAAAACTTTGCACTTAATGCTTACCATTTTCGAGACTTAAGCTGCTACATTGAGCAAATTTATCCTCTTATTTTTATTTTTTATTTTTTTAATGTCGGCTACCCCCCAACTTGGGGGAAACAGCCAGGGAATATGATGATGATCAGTCACTAAGGAAAATGTTTATAGGAAGCTAAGAATGCGCTTGTGAACATATCAGAGACTGCTTTTGAATTGAGTGATTGATCGAGTGGGAAAGCATGCAGAAGTAATGATATATTTACCTTTCCCACAATTCGGCTGATAGCAGCGATCTCTTCACGTGCCTCTTTATATATATATATATATATATATATATATATATATATATATATATATATATATATATATATATATATATATATATATATATATATATAATTTTCTACTGCAGTTTGTGTTCTCTGGAAAAATTTCATCTTGTCTCTATGCCTGACATAGATGAGTGAGGACAAGCATTCTCTGATTGTCTTTTTTTTATATATATATGATTGTGACACCAGGACGGGGCAAAATAAATTAATAAATAAATAAATCTGCCCTTATTGGGCCTGGTCACGAAGAAAAAAAGTAAAGAAAGACAGAGATAGCAAGTGTTGTGGCTTGTCAGATGTGAAGGGATAATAAGAGATGTATAATGAATATCCAAACATATTCGGTGTTGATGTAGGTATAGAAAAAGAACCGTAACTGAAGGAAGACTTAACATCGAACTGTTTTGGACAGTCCTATCTAAGTCCAAAAGTCCTTTCAGCTGTAGTATTGCAACGGGCGGCTGGTGCCATGGGCCAATCTACATTTGAACATATCTTAATTTTTTTTTAAATTAATTGACAAGCTAAACTGAATATTGAAAAAAAAATGCATAATATACTCGTACGTCTAGTATCGAAGTTGATTTTAATATCTATTGGAGATGGTTGATGCCAGTAGTCACCGTGGCTTAGGCGGTAGCGTTCGTGACTCTGAGGCGGCAGGTCGAGGGTTCGCGCCCCGCCACGGTCTGAGGTTAGCTAGGGCATGCACTCAGGGTAACAATTACATCTGCCAAAACAAGTCCTTTGCAAGAAGGCAACCTTCCTGGCCCTTGGTAGAAAAGGGAGCCCGTGACGTAAAACATGCTTTGGAGATAGTTGATGCCAGACTTCCTCTTCCCATCACGTGAACTATCAAAACCTCATCACGTGAACTATCAAAACCTCTTCTATGTTGCAGTAGTAGTCCTATACCATCCTCTCTATCCCCAGAGTGTCAAAATCACCAATTTGGCCTAAATGACGTATCCTTTCCACATCCTTTGACTGTTGACTAGATCTTGAAAATGTCAATGACGGCCTGGAGAAATTTCAAAATTTCTGCTAATTTTATTCTTATTTACGAGAGCGTTATTATTATTATTATTATTATTATTATTATTATTATTATTATTATTGTTGTTGTTGTTGTTGTTGTTGACTTGGGAAGGCAGTAATAACTTCAGTAATGGAAATATAATCCCACAGAAGATTTTTTCCGTTTAATAATTAATTACATATATTAAGTTTTTTGTTCTTATTTCCACTAAAAGTATATTCAAAATTCCCATGAACATTAAAGGTTATATTTCTTCTGTCTTTTTGGTTTTGTTAGAAAGCCTTAATTCCACCTCTCCACAGCCTCCAGGGAAGGTACCATTGATCTTAGGTTTTTTTTCCGGTTTTACGTCACGGACTCCCCTTTTCAACCAAGGGCTAGGACGGTTGCCTTCTTGCGAAGGACTTGTTTTGGCAGATGTAATCGTTACCCTGAGTTCATGCCCTTGATAACCTCAGACTGTGACGGGGCGCGGACGCTACCGTTTGAGCCACGGTGACTTTAGAGGATTATCTCTTGGTTGGGCTATGTCATCATCCCTACCCTTATCAAGAGGAGTTTGACTATTATTATAAGTAATTATGCTATGCAGATCTGATTATCTCTCTCTTTGCAGTATTTTTCTGGTATAGTAATTCTCAGATAGGAAACTTTTATTTCCAATAAATGTATTTAAAGAATTTATTTAAATACCTTTTACAGCCCTTCTAACGTTAGTTATACCACCATATGCTGTTCTACAGTTATTAATTTAGTCAGTGTTTATTAGTTATTTTAATGTTATGCTACGCCGCTGTTTGCTAATCCTAAACTACATTGATCTTTTATGTTCAGCATTTCTATATCTCTACCTTGTTCTTAACCTTTTTCTCTTCCTTCATATTTTTATTTCTCGTGCCCGGGCCTTTATTGATGAGGGCAGTTTTTGCCTGTCCTGGTGTCACGCTCATAAAAAAAGAAAACACTAATATCCCTACCCGTTTCTCTAAAATAAACCTGAGGAAAATCTGAATAAATTAAAACATGCTCACCCCCTTCCATTTCTCTTGTTCACTTTCATTATCACTGTTTGTTTTTACATATATTTTCCATAAATTTATATCTAAAGTTTAATACCATTTGCATATTAATTTCATTCTCATTCTTCCTTAGTAATTTATCCAGTTCTGGAGTGTCTATAATAATAAAAAAAAAAATTAATCTTGATTCCAAATGGAGTTACTTTTCAGTTCATAATAACTCCTTTTGGCATTCCTCAGAGCTCTCTGAATGAACCAGTGTGGGTATGCTCACCTTCTAAAATGTTTACTGGGGAGGTTACTGCTGTGGCTGGGCATCACACTGGGGAGTTGGGGCCTGTGCCGGCTCGCGCCCGGCCTATGGGTCCGCCATGACCCGTTCCACCCATCCGTGGGTGGAGAATTTAAAACAAACCTTTTAAAACTTCTCCAAAGATAGTCCACCTTGTCATTAAGATAAAGTGGGCTGCAAAGCCTAAGTTGCCTTTGTCATTGTATGAGAAATAAATAAATAGTAATGTATATAAGTATTTGTGTGGGTAGTCTTTCTGTATATCTTGAATGAGACCTTGTCATAGCTTTCCTTAACTGCACTTGCATCTAGAAAAAAACAAAACAAAACTGCCCATATTGGTCCTTTTCCATTGTGAATTTAATCGTTTCCTCTAAAATATTTAAGTGTTCTAAGAATTTATCAGTCCTCTCAAAGCCCTTCTTGAAGGTTCTAGGATAAATCGCTTTAAGACAAATCGCCGTACTAGCCTAACCAAACCTAACCTAACCTATAAATGTTCTTTCGTCGGAATATTTGTCTTACGGCGAATTGTCCTGACACACTTCTTAAGTACCTCCACCAAACAATGAAGCCACCGAATTAAATGCGAAAACGAAGCACGAGTGAGATTGGGATAAGCTGTAATATGAACAAAAAGGCATTCAAAAGAATGCGTTCATTCCTAGCAAAGTAGTTAGCTTTGAGATGCGAACCTAAATTCTAATAACTCTCAATATAAAGTAGCTACAATAGCAGACAAGTAGGACCCCATATATATATATATATATATATATATATATATATATATATATATATATATATATATATATATATATATATATATATATATATATATATATATATATATTATTTTTTTTTTAGCACCAGATATCTTTCCCAAGTGAAAAGAAAGTATCTCCTACTCAGGTTTTAGGTAATTCAGTTAGTTTACATTTTCCCATACCTATTGGCATTTCTCTTCATGGAAGGGCGGAACCAAGGCGTTCTCATTGTATCAGGCAACAAAACCAAACCCACAGTAGAAATATAACTCTTTACCATGAAGTTCACGGGAATTTTGAAAATGCTTCCTGTAGAAGAGGAAAGCTTGCTTTTATGCAAATAATTATTGAAAACAAAAATTCTTGTTGTAGAAGAGGAAATCTTGATATTATGTAATTAATTATTAAACACAAACAATGCGAAGAGTTTATTAATGGCTAAATGTGTTGTATGAACTTACATAATGTATCAACACTACACTCAGCTATTTTCCGAAGTAATGGGGCTTGTCTGACAGAATGATACTCACACTGGATACCCAAAGTAGAACTAATGAGTTTGTCTTTCAATAAGAGTCTTATTGACGAAGTGGTTTGTTTTCCAAAAATTTTTAAAAGTTTCTCTGGGTAGTTTTGATTTAAGTCATCGTTAAATAGCCATAAGATGGTCGATATGACAGCATTATAATTAGCATGTGATGGTGTCAATAAACTCTGTTTGATGCTTCCCAAAAGACCCAAATTATTTTTAATTATTCCACCATTTTGTTCAGTAGGAAGATCTTGGAGAATAGCATTTCGTATGCACATGAGAATTTAGTGCATCTTGTCTATAGTTCTTGCACCACAAGAAGTCCATTCAGGGTGGGTCAAAAATGGGAATTTACCCGTGCGTGACATTGCCAACTTGACCACCCAGGAGGGATAGGGGGTAGGTATGGGGACAAGAGTGACAATCCAATAATTGCGCGGTCAAATTGGCAACATCTGTGCGACAATGCCAGTTTGACCACCAATTACCGGATTGTCACTCTTGTCCCCTTACCTACCTCCTATCCCACCTGGGTGGTCAAATTGACAACGTTGCGCACAGGTAAATTCCCATTTGTGCCCCACCCTGAACGGACTTCTTGCGGTGCAAGAACTATAGTAATAACTCAGTCACCCGAAATGAGAAAACTTTGAGTATTTAGAGTGACAGCAGTGTTTTTGGTGATTACTGAAGCTATTTTTTCACCTCCAGATTTGTCACTTATTCTTGTTAATACAGTCTCTGTCAATCCATCGATTACTTTGTAATATACTAAAACGGTATTTAATTACCTCTTTTTACACTTAAAATCTAAAATCGACCTTTTTTGGCCATTGGCATAAAGACTGCTTTATGTCTGACATGTAACATTATAAGGCAACTTCGTTGTTTATATGCAGCATTAGAAGGCAACTTTGTTGTTTACAGTATTGCTGTTCAAGGTTAGACCTGATAGTTAAAATATAAAATGGTGATATACAGAACAATAAAAGAGAAAGTAAATAACAACTTCACAAAAGATTAACTTGACATGTCAGTACTAGAAAGGATTGAATTATCTTCACGTCACTGTTATGCTAAGTACTGCTTCTCCTCAGTTTTGTCGCGTGTGAACTAGGATGGTACTATAAAGTCTCGTTCTGGTCAGAGGAAACCTTGCTGCCCTGTGTGATACATTTCTGCCTCCTGAACCTCCAGACACAGGAGATGTATCATTGAGAGCAGAAAAAATGTGGGTGTAACTAGATTGTATTGCAAGAGTTCAAAGTATCTCTCTCTCTCTCTCTCTCTCTCTCTCTCTCTCTCTCTCTCTCTCTCTCTCTCTCTCTCTCTTCTCTCTCT